>PVKZ01000856.1:0-99127 GCA_004027375.1 Macroglossus sobrinus | reverse complement strand
TTGGTGACAGGGGTAGACGTCCTCCTCCGGAAGGACCAGAACCTCCTGTAACCCGGTCTAGGGGTCGTAGGCCACCTTCCCCTGATTCTACCTCCCTAAAGGAACCGGCTTCTGTTCTGGCCCCATTAAAGGTGGTTCTGGGAGGTGCGGGTGAACCTACTGTTATATATTCACCATTCAGTACTAGTGATTTATATAATTGGAAATTACAGACGCCATCCTTTTCAGAAAAACCACAAGAATTAACCTCCCTTCTAGAATCTATTTTCTTTACCCACCAGCCCACTTGGGATGATTGTCAGCAGCTTTTACAGGTTTTATTTACTACTGAAGAAAAGGAAAGAATTTTACGGGAAGCGGCTAAAGGAGTAACAGACCCAAATGGGCAGCCCACAGCAGACCTAACTAGGTTACAGGCTGTGTTCCCGACTCAACGTCCCCAGTGGGATCCAAATACAGATCAAGGTAAGGAGGCTCTCCTAAGGTATCACCAGTTTCTGCTACAGGGACTCTGGGCTGCTGCACGTAGACCAATAAATCTGTCCAAGGTAAGCGAAGTAATTCAGACTAAGGACGAGTCACCTGCAGCATTCTTGGAAAGACTATTAGAGTCTTACCGCTAATGTATACCTATTGACCCGGAGGACCCCAACAATAGAAGAACCATTAATTTGGCCTTTGTTAACCAGTCGGCCCCTGACATTACAAAGAAGTTACAGAGATTGGAATGTTTTGAGGGAGAAAATTTATCCAAATTATTAGAAATAGCTCAGAAGGTTTTTAATAATAGGGACGATGTACAGAAGGTAATGTTTGTGGGGAAAGGATATCCTCCTGGAAAAGGACGCGGCCGAGGAAGGAGACCAAGATTTACGGGGCTGTCCGGACCAGGAAATAAAAAGCTAAAGTTAGTCAGCTGATCTTTTGCCTTTGAGTGGAAAGATCCTGAGACGGGAGAAGGACAGTTAACTTGGACTCGGCTCCCACAAGGGTTTAAGAATTCTCCCACCTTGTTCCATGAAGCTCTAAGCCGAGATTTGGCAGGATCTTGGCAGCGTTATCCTGAAACTGTGCTGTTGCAATATGTAGATGACCTTTTACTGGCTGCCGAAACAGCAGAGATATGCACTAGGGCCAGTGAAGATCTGTCGAATGAACTGAGAGAAAAGGGCTATCGGGTGTCTGCTAAGAAAGCCCAGCTGTGTACCCCCTCGGCTACTTATTTAGGCTATAAGCTAAATAAAGGAAAAAGGCAATTATCTGAAAGTAAAATTGAGGCAATCCTATGCATTCCTCCACCAAAAACTAAAAGGCAAGTACGAAAATTTCTAGGAGCTGTTAGGTATTGCCGTCTGCGGATTCTGGGGTTTGCCGAAATTGCTAAGCCACTGTATGACTGCACAGTGGGAAAAGGAGAAAACATAGAATGGACAATAGAGCAGCAGCAAGCCTTTGAGACACTGAAGAAAGCCTTAATTATGGCTCCAGCATTGGCCCTGCCAAACTTAGAAAAACTGTTTCAACTATTTGTAACTGAGGTAAGGGGAATTGCTAAAGGGGTGCTGACTCAGACATCGGGCCCATGAAAGAGACCGGTTGCCTACCTATCTAAAAGATTAGATTTTGTAGCTGTAGGGTGGCCCACTTGTCTGCGAGCCGTTGCAGCTATGGCAGTTCTAGTGAAAGAAGCCCATAAATTGACACTTGGGCAGCCTGTGACTGTTATTGGACCTCACTTCGTGGAAGGGCTCCTGAAGGGACCACCTGAGCGATGGATATCGAATGCTCAGATCACCCAGTATCAGGTACTCTTATTAAATCCTCCACAGGTTCAATTTGCAAAGCCAACGGTGTTAAACCCAGCAACCTTGCTCCCGGATGATGATCCTCAAGAACCATTACATGAATGCAGTGACCTGCTGGGAAGTTCAACTGGGGTAAGACCTGACTTGCAGGATAAGCCCTGGCCTAGCCCCGATGCTACTCTATATACGGATGGAAGCAGTTTTGTCACTGAAGGCATCAGGTATGCAGGAGCAGCAGTGGTTGCTGATGACACTATTGTTTGGGCTCAGGCTCTTGGGCATGGGACATCAGCCCAAAAGGCTGAACTCATTGCCCTGACTGAAGCTCTTAGATGGGCTCAAAGAAAGACTGTTAACATCTATACTGATAGCCGGTATGCCTTTGCGACGGCACATGTACATGGGGCCTTATATAAATAAGGAAAGAGGCCTGTTGACATCAGGAGGGAAAGAAATTAAGAACAAAGAAGAAATTCTAGCTCTCTTAGAAGCTATCTGGCTACCTAAGAAAGTAGCTATTATCCATTGCCCTGGCCATCAGAAAGGAGATAGTGCGGTAGAAAGAGAAAACCGCCTGGCAGATAAAGTAGCTAGAGAGGTAGCCAGAAAACTAGTGGGGAAGGACGTCGTGATTGGCCCCCTGCTCGTACCTCCCTTAGTCCAGGCTCCAGAATACAGTCCCCAGGCTTTAGAACTAGGGAAGCAACTCCATGGAAAATTTGAACATGGATGGCTCTGGATTCCAGATGGAAGACTGGTCCTCCCTGCTGCTCTTGACAGCTCTCTGATCAGCCCAATGCATAATGCTACCCATCTCAGGGGAACTAAGCTGATTAAATTATTAAAAAGAGACTATTATATTCCTGGACTAAATTCAAAAGTTTGGGACATGAGTGCGAGATGCCCAATATATGCACAGGTCAATCCTTGCCCTGCACCAACGGGAAGTATTGGGACTCGACTGAGAGGACAGGCTCCTGAAGAACATTGGGAGGTGGACTTTACAGAAGTTGCCCCTGGCACTTTCAGATTTAAGTATCTTCTGGTTTTTACTGACACCTATTCTGGTTGGCCTGAAGCCTTCCCCACCAAGAGAGAAACTGCACAAGTAGTAGCCAAGAAATTAGTATCAGACATAATACCCTGATTTGGCCTGCCCTTATCATTGGGGTCCGACAATGGCCCGGCATTTATTGCCCAAACTAGCCAAACGTTAGCTAAAGTACTAGGGATTAATTGGAAATTACACTGTAGTTACAGGCCCCAAAGTTCGGGGCAGGTAGAAAGGATGAACTGGACATTAAAAGAAACCTTAACTAAATTTAAGTTGGAAACTGGGGAGAATTGGGTGAGCCTTCTTCCTTTTGCTCTTTTGCGAGCCCGTTGTACTCCATACATCTCAAGAATAACCCCTTATGAAATAATGTTTGGGAGACGTCCCCCTTTACTCCCTAAAATTGGAGTCAAAAAAGTTGAAATAAGTAATAATATGAGTCTCCTTAAGTCCTTACAGGCCTTACAACAAGTCCAGCAACAAGTAAAGGGCTTGATTAAGGCTACCAGACCAGACCCGAAGGTACCAGAACCTCACCCACACAATCCTGGAGACTGGGTGTGGGTGAAGAAAATTCAACCTGCAAACCCAGAGCCCCGGTGGGATGGTCCGTTTCCGGTAATTCTAACCACACCAACAGCTGTCAAGGTTGCAGGAAAGAGACATTAGATTCATCATACTCATATTAAGACAGCACAACCTCCCCCGGAGACAGAAAAATGGAAGGCAACGCCCACAAGAGACCCTCTCAAGATAAGACTCTCTTGGGGTTAATTATAATTGGGTTAATTGTTGAATAATATTTATAAATTTGCTAATGAGAGTAACTCTAATGTTACAGAGGACTGTTGGTTTTGTCTAAATCCTGCTCCACCTTATTATGTAGGGCTCGGCGTAACTGCCAGTCTTGGAACAAATGAAACTACTAGCAGGAATGTAAGCTCCCCTAATACGACCATCTGTCCATGGAGATTCAAGAGCCCATCTGTGGCCCTAGGAGACTTACAGGGTCAGGGAACTTGTGTATATACTAATAACTATGATATTAGTAATTCTAGATATAAGGAAAATTGTAATCAGATTATTCTAATAAATAACTCTTCTCCCACTTGTTTAGCAGCACCCAGAGACACCTGGTTTGCTTGTACTACTGGTTTAACACCCTGTATTAATCTCAATTATTGAAAAGAGAATGCTGGATTTTGTGTATTAGTCCGTGTCATCCCACAGGTGTATTTAATGAATGGACCAGAAGGAAGACAAGCAATAGATTTGTGGGGAGGATATGAATATCCTCGACATAAGAGAGCAGTCCCAGTGCTTGTGCCACTTCTAGTAGGATTAGGAATTGCAGGATCGGCAGCAGTCAGAAATCACGGGATTTAGTCACGGGAAATCAAGGCATAACCTGGCTCACTAAGCAAATTAATAAGGACTTAAGTACATTAGAAAAGTCAATCAATCACCTTGAAACATCTCTTAATTCTCTAGCTGAAGTAGTCTTGCAGAATAGGAGAGGTTTAGACCTCCTATTTCTTAAGCAAGGAGGTCTGTGTATAGCATTAGAGGAAACTTGCTATTTCTATGCTAATCATTCTGGAGTTATTAGAGATAGTTTAGCATTAATTAGACAAAGGGTGAAAGACAGAAATGAGAAGTTAAGACAAGGAGATAACTGGTATGAATTTTGGTTTAATGGAAACTCTTGGTTGACCACACTACTATCAGCTATAGCAGGACCATTAATTATTCTGTTGTTATTATTAACACTTGGGCCATGTTTATTAAAATGGCTTAGAGGTTTAATACAGTCTCGCCTGACCGGGGCAAAGATTTTAATATTAGGAGCATCAGCCCCAGCCCGCTGGCCAAATATTCCAACATCAGACACGAAGATTGAGTCACTGTAAAGAAAACCAGTGGGGAATGTGATGACGTGCTACTGAAAGGGTCACAAAGATGTAGTAATGGGTTAAGGTTAAGAGCCTACGTGCTAATCGCCATGTCTCGCTTCTGGACACCTGCTTGCTTGAAAAGTTATTGTTTGACTATTACTCCTGGAAACCTAACAGTTGCCCATGGGAACCTAACAGTTACCCATGGGAACCTAACATTTTAACAGCACACTTTCTGCTTCTGTACCCCCGCTTGCACAACCCACCTTTAGGTTGACAGGTAGAGAATAGAAGAAATATTAAACCTTTGTGATTTAGACAGAATGAAGAATGAGATTTTGGGCTTACAACCCTTGTATCTTTATGTTTCGGGGCTGCTTCTTTGGAAGGACAGCCACCGGCTAATAAACTGCCTCTAATATCAGAGCACTCAGGTTGAGTCTGGTTATTACGGTCACAACAGTACTTGACTGCCATTCACCACTGTTTTTCAATATGATATTTAAGTAAGGTAGTGCTGATTGTTGGTCAATGATCCTGGTCTCTATCCTTTATCCAGGCCACTTCATAGCAGTTCAGCTTGCATCAAATTGAACTATCCCAAGCTAATGGATAAATTACAGATAATTGCAGTTTATCTTCATACACAGACAGACAGACAGACAGACAGACACACACACACACACACACACACACACTCTCACACACTCACTCACTCACTCACCTCTTCTTTTATTTGGTGACTTTGGCAAGAGTTTTTATCTGCTCTTTGTTTATTTGCTTTCCAAATAGCCAGGATGGTATGTCTGGAATCTAGATGAGGCTCCTGACACAGAAATGGAGAGCCTGGTCATTTTGAAATATCTCCTCCAGAATGATATAGATTTGTTCTTCTGTGTTGACTTCCAGAGAACTTCTGGCCAGGGAAACTACAGTTGGGAAGAGCATTCCTCATCAGGCAATGAAATATGTGGGTACCATGAAGAGGACAAGAGCACACAGCTGGGCTGCCACCCTTATTTTCAAGGTGATTTCCTTTTCCCTGTCAAGTCCCTCACAGATGTAGCTTCTTGTAGCCCAGAGCCATAAAGTTTTCCTAGTGCTGCAGGAATCCAGGTAAGCAACCTGGCCCCAAGCCTTAGCTGAAGGCTTGTTATAAAGTACACTTTCGTGTCCCCCGCAAATTTCTGTGTTGAAATCCTAACCCCCAGTATGTTGGTATTAGGAGATAGGGCTTTTAGGAGGTAATTAGGTCTTGAGAGTAGAGCCTGTCAATGAGATTAGTGCCCTTATAAGAAGAGACATGAGACTTTGCTCCTCCTTCTGCTTCTACCATGTGAGAACACAACAAGGAGACGGCCATCTGCAAACCAGAAAGAGGTCCTCACCAGACATCAGACCTGTCAGCACCTTGATTGTGGATCTCCCTGCCTCCAGGCTGTGAGAAATACATGTTTGTTGTTTAAACCAGGGGTCCTCAGTCCCCAGATCACAGACTGGTACTGGTCCATGTCCTGTTAGAAACTGGTCCACATAGCAGGAGGTGTGTTGGGAGCCAGAGGAGCCATGAAAGGATTATAGGGATTTTGAGAACAAGGAATTTTATCAAGCCTGAGAATACAGGAACCAATAGGTGCTATATTTACAATGTCCCGGGGCAGGATACAGATATGCTATCTGGCAATTTGGGACAGGACTCAGATGTGTTATCTGGCAGTCTGTTTGAAGAAGTTGGAAACTGTATAAAAGTTAACTTTAAAATAAACTCGGGCCACAGACTTTGAGCTGTGCGCCCTCCTGACTTTCTGTCTTCTTTTCTTCTTAGTCCCCGCTCCCCCTTCAGGGACCCTCTTCGATCCTGGCAGGCTGGACCTAACAGAGGTGAGTGGCAGACAAATGAGCGAAGCTTCATCTGTATTTGTAGCCACTCCCCAGGGCTAGCATCACCACTTCAGCTGCACCTCAGATTGTTGTGACCGGAATAACCAGACTCAACCTGAGTGCTCTGATATTAGAGGCAGTTTATTAGCCGGCAGCTGTCCTTCCAAAGAAGCAGCCCCGAAACATAAAGATACAAGGGTTGTAAGCCCAAAATCTCATTCTTCATTCTGTCTAAATCACAAAGGTTTAATATTTCTTCTATTCTCTACCTGTCAACCTAAAGGTGGGTTGTGCAAGCGGGGGTACAGAAGCAGAAAGTGTGCTGTTAAAATGTTAGGTTCCCATGGGTAACTGTTAGGTTCCCATGGGCAACTGTTAGGTTTCCAGGAGTAATAGTCAAACAATAACTTTTCAAGCAAGCAGGTGTCCAGAAGCGAGACATGGCGATTAGCACGTAGGCTCTTAACCTTAACCCATTACTACATCTTTGTGACCCTTTCAGTAGTACGTCATCACAGTACAGTGACTTTGCCCAGGTGGTTTTTGCTAACACAAAAAAAATTAAACTAGTCCAGTCTGTAGGGCTATTTTAATTATTTTTATACTTCTTAGGTTTTGATTTACTCTTAAGATCTCTGGGGTTGGTAGTCGCACTGGGCAGAAATTATGCAAAAATTCTGATGAACAAATCCATAATAAAAGTGGAGAAACTGGCTTAGACTTGGTTATTAAGCTAGATTATGTACCTAAATGTTAATTAGAGATTTATCAGATCAGGTGAGTGATGATAGAAAGAAAGTACCAGAAAGAAAAAAAAGACTTTCCAATTTCTGTGTGCACAACAATTACCCAGGGTATTCTAAAAACACAAATATATAAAACAATAAATTGTCTTCTATGACACTAAACAAAACGTTATCATGAGTGGCTGATAAAAGGGATTTTTCACTTAATCATTCATCTCGTTTTCTTTTCCCCCAGAAACCACAGAAGGGAGTAATCCTTCTTATATATAATTGTTATTTATTTTTGTTTTTATTTTTGCTTTGACTAGATGAAAAGTCATAGAATATTAAAACTAGATCATTTGATATCATTTATTCATTTATTAATTAAATGAATATTTATTGAGCGCCGACAGTGTGCCCTGTGCTGGGTATACAGTGAAGGTTCAGATGACCTAAAGGAGATTACAGTCTAGTGGAGAGCACAGACTAAGAGCAAGTGAAAAAGTAAAACAATTACAAATTATGTTATGAAAAGTCAAACAATGAGATGAAATAGAGAAGAATGGGGGAAATTTTCTTCAGGGAAATCAGGAAGGAGATTGAGCTGCAGCAAGAAGAAGGGGCCCGTCCAGGGTCTTCAACAATCAGCAGCAGGGCCAGACCCCTGTCTTCTAACTCCTGAGATCTTTTGAGTATGCTCCAGTATTGTCTGTTTTGACATAGAATCTGCCTTTTCTGCTTTGGCAACTTGTATGGATACCTGATGTTTTCTTGGCTGGTTTCCAAAAGCTGATGGGAGGCTAAGTAGTGGGGAGAAGAGAGGTTTATTAGCTACATGCTGCTGCGTGTCTCTGAAAAGCTCACAGAGAAGGAGTTTGGCAAACTGTCCCGGAGAAGATCAATAGTGTGATGTGTTTTAGCAACAGAACATGAGTGTGGATGTGTAGAGAGTGGATAGGGGCTCCTTTTGGCAAGCATTGTTCTGGCTTTGAGAATTGAATAGAAATAATGCATGGTCATGGCTGCCTTTACTCCATAGCCACTGTCTTGAGGGCCCACTTCAACTGGTCCCCTTCTGCTGGTTTAGGCAAGAATGCTTGTCAGCCTTTGGATTAAGCATTAGGTAAAATCATAGCGAATGAGGCCTAGCACAAAGAAAGTACCATTATAAATAGAAGGCTTGTACTAATAAAGAGAAATTTCATAGCTGGTAACATTTTGTAAAAGAAATTGTATTTTAAACGCAACAGTCTGAAGTGGTGTTTTTCTATCAATGGGTGTTTCCTCTAATGAATGTAATGACTTTTCAAATGATAATTTAAAAAACTGCAATAGCTAAGTCCTTCTGGGGTATCCGGTCCAGACCTATGGCAGACAAAAGTTCAAAGACAAAGCAGTCAGGCAAGAATAAGTTTACTGGTTCCAGTTATCACCCCAGGAAGTCGGTAAGTCTGTCCTGACTTACCAGCAGAGAGTGGGTCACAGTGTCCTCTGTCCCAGATTAAATCTCCAGAGCTCTGTAAAAAAACATATTCTTATTTTCAGAGGACGCAAGCACTATGTATAGTACCGTAATAGGAGAGTTTTTCCTGCATGACTTTGGGGAGAATAACATGTGTTTGCTTGAAGCCTTTTATTTCTTAATTCTCTCTGTCATCCTAATGGACACTTCCAGCTGGGCCTGAATATACCACAGTCTATAAACCATTAGACCACCTAGAATAATTCTTAAACCACAACACAGCATTTTATATTAGATAATCTATTATTTTAGATGACTTTTAAAGTACTTGAACAATTGCAGGCATGGATGAAGTTCAAGTGAGATTTCAAAATAAGAAGCCACATCTTACCATGAAGCAGTATAAACACAAATCAACTTAAAAAAAAAAAAAACCTTTGTATAATCAGTAGCAATCATTTTCTCAAGAAAGGTAATGGAAATGGGATGAAAATTTTCTGTTTCTTATCAAAAGGCCAAATATCATTGGTTTTCCAGGCCCTTGCTTGACCCAGTCCATTTTGTGAATGCAGAAGTTGAGGTCCAGAGACAGCTTACCCAACGTCCAGGGTTAGTGATAAAGACTCGCTGGGTGCCTGGGATTCTGTGGTGTCACAGGTACAGAATAAATAAAGATGATTGAGGCCCCCAGGATGGGAAAAAGTACATTTTTCCTTCCCAATTCCTAATTGGCTCCCCGCTTTAGAATTATACTTCCGTCCACTTTGCCACAGTTGATGCTGTGTAAGACAGAGTATTTCTCCCAATCTATCAATGTTGGTCTTGACCACGTGACTTGCTTTGGCCAGTGCAATGTTAGCATATGTGATATGACCAAAGTATATAAATGAGCTTGCATGATTTGGCTTGACTTCTTCATCCTGTGATCCAACATGAGAAGAACACATGTCTCATGTACCTTCTGGTTCCAGAATAAGAAAATGTGTAGAGGAAACATGAACCCAAACTGCAGCCTACAGCCAAATTGTTTCCTGAATCAGAGCTGCTCTAGCTGATCAAGAAAAAATAAAGAGCTGTTGTTGGAGATATTGTGTGTATGTGTGTGATACAGCATTACTAAACCAATAGCTGATTAATATAATAAACATCTGTGGATCAGGCTACAGATTTCAACTGGGGCAACTACGGTCTGGAATTCACTCATTTGTCTTATGTGTATTAAACTGTTCCTTTTGGCGAGTGTTGTCTTGGCTCTGAGCATTGAATAGAATAATACATGGTCATGAATGGAGGGGCAATGACAGTCCTGTAACACAACAGATCCCTAAAAGACAATGCCCAAGGGTGACACTAGGGCCGTGTGTCCTACGGCTATGGCCACACAGCATGCCTGAAGGGACTCAGAGAGTGATACAGAGGCTGACATTTGCATTCACTCTTCAAGGGTGAGTTGGATTTTGTCAGCAGAGGAGAGAAAGGCATTCCAGGGAGAGGGAACAGCGCAGAGGCAGGGCCTGTGGAATGTTCACAAAATAAAGAGTAGCTCACTGTGGCAAGGGAATGAAGGGGAGTGGCAGGAAATAAGGTTAGAAAGTTAGACTGGGGCTAAATTGGAAGGGCCCAAGACAAAGGAGTGTGGACTTTACTTAGTAGGTTTAATTTATGAACTTTTAAAGAAAACTCTGTTATGAGTGACACAATCAGAGTCATGGTTTAGAACAATGTTTCCTAAGGTGTGATCCCAGGACCAGCGGCATTGGCATCATCTGCAAATTGTTAGAATGCAAATTCTTGGCCCAGATCAAGTAAACCAGAAACTCTGGGGTGGGCCCAGCAATTTGCATTTTAAAAAGCACTTCTAATGCATGCTAAAGTTTGAGATTCACTGATTAGGACAATCTCCTTCCAGCTGACAGAGGTTGGAGTGAGGGACTCATGCTTGGAAGAGTTTCTGAAGAGCCACAGTGGATTCCGGAGGCTCCTCTCTTGAGTGTAAGGAAAGATGAGAGATTCCTACCACTTTTCCTGGCCCCAGAACAACTAGATAGAGGTGGTCAGAACATAGACAGGGTAGGCGTTCATTCATTCACTTTTTCATTCATTTGCTCAAAAAGACTTTTTTTGGCAATGACTATGAGCAGGCATTGAACTGGGTCCTGGAGGCAGAAATCTAGAAAAAAGATGTTATTGCCTGTAAGGAACTCACACCTAGTGGCATCAGCCTTGTTCTGGCTGGAGAAAGACCCCAAATCCTTGCTAACCTCCTTCTCTTTTTATTTAGTGGTTAACTTTTTAATTTCAAGGTCTCTGATGATTAGGATGATGATATGGGTTATTGCTGACAGAACCCTTATTGTGTGCCATACCCTGTCCTAAGCATTTTGCCGATAACGAATCTTCATAACAACTCCATGAGCTTGGTCCCATGTATATTCACATTTCACTGATAAGTGAAGCAAGATATAGAGGATAAACATCTGCCTAATTTTATACAAACCTGTAAATCTGTAAGTGTAGAAATGGGATTTAAACCCAGCCAGCCACTGTGCTGATGATGTCTTTCAACTTACTGGGTTAACAGAATTCCTGGGGAGATTAGGTATATCTTACAACTCTGAAGATTGTACGGAAAACTCAGCTTAATTTTTTTCCCCACCTCCTGCTTGTAACTGTTCCATGGAGCTGGTTCCCTTCTGCTCCCTAGGTATGTTTAGGGCAGGTCCCCTGACTTTTCTAGTCACCTGTGGATAATTAAAGGTTTTCCGGTTACTTGCTATTGGAAACATGATGCCATTTCAGTAATAAAAGTATCCAGGCATAGTGGTTAGTCAAAACTCTACATTTCATTTAAAGTTTTTTTCTGGCCACTCCAGCCTGTTCCAGGCCTGGAAGATTTGGTGACGGGTAGGGCATGGTTGGTTTCCTCTTGAAAGCAGATGTTTTCTAAACTATTTGAGGGCAATAAAGGGATAGAGAACAGAGTCAGATTGGCAGCCAGCATCCCTAAAGATGACATTACTCTCACCGTGCTTGCACATGAAAGCATCTGTCTGTGATCATAGCCACCTTGATGGGGAACAGGCACGTCCCAGTGCTCTGCTGGGAGTATGATCTGTTTGCTAAGAGTTCCTGAAAAGGATGCCAACCCAATAGGCATAATCAGAGGAATAAGAAGAAGGGAATCAAGCTCGAAGATAGAAATGCTTTAAAAACCCTCCCCAGTCCCCATTCTCAAGGAGGAGGTGTGTGTGTGTGTGTGTATGTGTGCAAGTGTGTGCATGCAATTCTGTATTTGTCTCATGGCCCCTGCTGATTTTAATTTCTGAAGACAGACATACATTAGAAAGAATTTAGTTGGGAAACACCTGGTTCTTTATCTTTTACAAACATTTATTAAGAATTTTCAGGTAGTTTCAAATTTTCAAGCATTATGAGTCACATAGTAGGTGCTCAATAAATATTCATTAAATTAACTAATTAACAGGAAGTTTGCTCCAAGGCAGAAAGAAAATAAGTTGGTTAGCATTTGGGGGCTTTGCTGTTACTCCTATGTTCCTGCTCCCTCTCTCCTTCACTCAACTCTCTCTGCTCTGCTAAGTCAACACCTGCTCATCTTTAGGGTCCGCCTGTGGATGACAGCTCCTGTAATGGAGCCTTCCACTAAGTCCCTCCACAAAATGAAAAATTCCCTCTCTGGGCTCTCACTGGACTCATACATGCCACAGTCTACTTTACCAACTACACTATGATAGATGTGTTTGTTCATTCACTGCACCTGTGCTGGGCTCTCCTGTATCATTCATCTACACTCCCACAGTGCCTAGCCCAGTGCCTTCCCAGGGAGGGTTAGCAGATGGGTTTTGAGTGAATATATCCTACTGTCCTCATCTCAAAAATACTAATCGTGCGCAGTGTTCCCTTTAGTATACACAGAGCTCTATTTCTGATAGACTTCCCAGCTTTGAAGAGTCACATTTTTCGCCTGTGGGCCATTTCAAGCTCACATTGGGCTATGCTTTCCAGCACCTTGGCTGGGTGCCTGACACCACCCTCTGATGCTGTCACTTCTTTGGAGGGGCTGGGGCAGAATCAGAAGCCCCAAGGGATTTGGCATCACCAGTTATTAGGGACAGGGAAGCTCTCTTGATCCTTCATGTGAGCACTTTGAGTTGAGGAACTGACATGACTAAATAAAGGGCAACTCTGCAGCAAGGAGAAAGGCTCACTCGTGGGACCGCCATCCTCCTCCTCCAGAACTTGTATCACTTTTCTCTAGAGTAAGAGCAATCTGCACGAAGAAAAGGCTATCGTTAGCCTGACTTGAGGCCTTTCAGAGAGCCTGGAGTTCTTCCATTTTTTAGAAGAACTCTGGAGATATTAAAAAATGGTGAGATGCCAAGTTTCTATGCTGAGGTGAATGCTTTTAACCCATAACATGACAATATAATCGTGCTATTACCAAGGATTTCTTTTTAAAGACAATTATTTCATAATATAGTAGTTAAGCAGAGGGACTCTGGAGCCCAGACAGCCTGAGTTCAAATCCTGGCCCAGTACTTAACACCTGTGTGAAATTATGAGTTGTGTGATCTGGGGTATGTTATTTAGTCTTTCTGTGCCTCAGTTTCTAATCTGTGGAATAGGCATAGTAGGATTATAGGATTTTCGTGAGGATTAAATACAATTCTTAGGTGAGTACCTAGATTCTTAGAACAGTTATGTATTTTATAAATGCAGCCATTATTATTATTGTTCTTATTATTTTAATGCATCCCATCTGGTAAGAATATACTAATTTAAAGTTTTATCTTGAATATTATGTTCTTCCACTCTTGTTAGGGTATCTCAGTGACTATATATAATTTCTTTTGTAGATCATTTGAAAATTCTAAATCGGAGGCCCTTCATGTAGTGAGGCCTGGCCCAGAAGGTCTCTTGGCACCTCTTGTGAAATGAGATGCCTGTCCCTACTTCTGAGAGTGGTAGATACTTCACTTAGAACCTTCCATTCGAGGGACAGGTCCCTTCCCATCCCTAGTGGCACACACTCAGCCTCAGGACTAGGCTTCCGTAATAACAGTTTAGTGACTCAGGGTGAGGTGGTGGGGGTGACCCCCAACAAAAGGGTCAAATACACAGTTTGCTGGATTCAATTAATCAATTGTCTGGCTGACCACAGGGTGAGGCTCTTTAAATCTCAGATGCTGTTCTCTCCTGGCTAAAGTTAAAAGTGATTGTGTTTCCAGTTGGCATGAAACAAGTTCCAAATTGCTAATAGGCTTCCTGGCACAATGCAAAGAGCCCTTGTGCCAGTACTTGCAGTACTCACAGAGGGCCATGCTCATCTTCTCTAAATATAGTTGTGACTATCACCATCCAGCTTGTGAGTGGTGTGCAGTCACCACCTGCATACCTTACAGAATTCAAATGTCACCTAACACCTTCTTATTGCTACCCTAGCAAGAGGCTGTGTGAAAGGGGCATGAAAGCTGAGCAAGCAGGAACCAAGGCAGAGGCAGGATGTCCTGACATCTGAGGTCACGTGGAGCTGTGTAGTGACCCGGCACCTACCCAATGGTCAGAGCTCAAATGCTGGCACCAAAGCCCTATGTTTAGATGCCTGCTCTGCCTCCAGCCAAATCTTGGCCGTGTTCCAGTGCCACCAGTTATCTCTTACCTAGCAGCAGTGAGGTGGCAGTCACAACTCAGAGGTGTGGGGGCGGCTGTTCTGGCTTCTGGGTCTGTGCTGCTGGAGAGCATTGCTGCAAAATCCCTGCCACTCTCCACCTAGCAGAAGGGGAAGTGGCACCTTGGAAGCTTAAAGGCGTGACATGCAAATGAGAGGAAGGAGTTTATTTTCAGCAAAACATTCCGAATCATTTCGATGGCTGTGAGCAAACTTTACCAAAGCTTTCTGGGACACTGGTGTGCATCATTAGCTGCTAGCAAGTGTTCCATTACCTCTACCTAGAAGAGGTGGGATCAGGCGTAAGATGCCCATTGATTTAATCATTGCTAGGGCAATTGTTTTCCTAACTTCTTTTCCTGCAGGAAGAAAATTACCCATGTCCGTAGCATGTTTGAGTGCCTTACATTTCCAATTTTTTTTTGCTTGGAGTGGGCAATGAGTACTACTTAGCACCTGGTGAGGAGAGAAGAATGAGTGGAGGGGTGAATATGTTCAACTCCCTGGGCCCGCAGGAGGGGTGGTTGGTCTTGAGGTCTTTAGAAATCTACCTGGGAAGGATAATATTAAACATTTTCATTCTGAATATTGAGAGAGACCTCAGTAGAAAAAATTTGCTTTCTTCTAGCCCTTTCACTCTGTACACAATAAGGAGAAATTCTCTAAAAAATATGTTTTCAAACTATGTTTCTTAAATAAAAGGAACATTTTTTTTTCATGTGAAATCTTATGCTACAGCCCAGTGTATAAAACTGGAAAAAGTACAACACCTCTCCTTGTTGATTACTAGGGGTGGCACCAACCCCTTTTCCCTGGGAACCTTGAAAGTGGACCCACAGATTTCCAGCATCTTTTGTTCTGCTAAATCTTTTCTTGATTTGATTTTACAGTCATCTGCCTCATGCCCAAAGTCCCCAATTTGATCTCTCATATTTGTGAGGGGGACTTTGGGAGCCTATGGGGACAATTGGGTATCATCAGTGAGACTTTGAAGCAGAAGATATTTTATCCTGCATGATTTGGGCACTGAGAGATGGGTATATGGAGACCCAAGGTTCCTCTCCTCATAGAACTTGGTGCTGGCCAATGCTTGGCAAAGATTTTCAATTTGTTGAATTATTTGACATTCAACAAATATAAATTGAACTTTCTATATGTTGCCAATGTCTCTGATCTATCTCATGGATTTCATTTTCCCAAGTGGAAACAAGCAAGCAACAAAAATGATTATTTCTGCCAGTAATAAGTGCTATGAAGCAAATAAAGGATGTTAATAAGATAGAGAGAATGATTGGTCAGCTAGAGATGGGGGTGGGGATGGGGGTATAGTTCTTTAAACTGGGTGCTTGAGGAAGGCCTTAACAGGGAGTGACATTTAAACTGCGACCTGGATGGTGAGATGATACCTAGCCAGGAGAAAACCTGGGGAAGAGTATTTCCAGCCGTGGGAACAGCAAGGCCATAGCTCATGAGAAAGGCATACAGTTTGCTTGTTTCAAGAGCAGAAACCTGGCCAGTGTGACGGACTCCTCAGTGACCAGAGAGAACAAGATTTGGGGCCTGATCAGATAGGCCAAGCATGGTGCTTGGGTTTTATTTTAAGAGTAGCAGGACTGCAGAGGAAGATTTTAAGGGTTCCTCCCACTCAAGTCTTATTCCCTTCTTCCAGTGTTTGAAATGCAATTCATACCCAGAAGATGAGAAATGTTATCTTTATCTGTTAATAATGCTACTTTATCAACAACCAAAACCTATGACTACCTCAAATTGAAAAAATAACTGGGTCTCAAGGTACCAGAAATACTAATATGCGTTTAACAAATATGAATTTCTTTTTGTTGATACAGAGTCTATACTTATAGCTGTGTGACCTTAAGCAACTCACTTAACTTCTTTGCCTAATTTTTCTTATCTGTAAAAGGGGATGGTAATAGTACTTCTTTTATAATATTTTGAGAATAAAATATTTGCAAAATTTTTAGAACACATAGTAAATGTGACATATGTTTGCCATTGTTATAGCACATGCGAAGGCCCAACTGATGGATATATTTGTTTATTTCACAAATATTTCTTGAGTACCTACCAAGTGCTCAGGACTAGGTGTTGAGAATACAATTGTAAACAAAGCAGACTTAGTTTCTGCCTGGCACCTAGCTTCCTCCTAAAGGAGGCATAGAATTGCTCTTACTCCATAAAAGGAGGCATGGAATTGCTGAGGAGAGACTCACTACCTTGGCCAATGTGTGTGGAAGTGGTGAGAAAAAGGTGCAGGGGCTTCTCTATCACAGCAGGAGCCACTGGGGTTCCAAACGAGGTCTCATCACCTGGAAATCCCTCTGTACTCTGCAGATAATGTTCAAATATGAAGAAAATTCCCTTAGAGGTAGCATGGATGGCGTGAGTGCTGGCACCTGGTGCCATCTAGCAGATAACATAGTATCATGGAACCCTAACTCTGAATCCTGAGCCTTAACCTTTTCTCTGCTCCAGTGCTTGCTCCCGACTTCTGCTTGAATAGGCTGCCAAAACGAACTGGATGCATGTTTTCCTGACTTAAGTATGTCCATCAGGCAGGACCCGAGAGGACAGAATCAGACAAGTCAGGCATGAATGTTCATTGAGCCAAGTTAGCTTCCCAAATAAGGGCAAGAGTTATTTTTAGGCTCTTGTCAGCTTCAGTTCAAACAAGTTATTGTTATTAAAAAAAATTGCACCAAATCTAACACTTGATTCATAGTGTTAGAGCAGGAAAGTTTAGAGAGTTCACCCAGGGAACAGCATTTAGAGATCTTTCTGAACTACAAAAATTCTCACTGTGCTTCTCCTTTAAGAGGCTCCCTGTTGGTTGCCAGGTGACCTAGATACCTTAATGCGGAAACCTCTTAATGCAACTCCTGCACACGCAGTAGCCTCGTGTCTTCCTCATGTTCCCCATCACACTGCACTGTATGCTCTGGCCTCCCTTCCTGCCCCTCCTGCCGCCCTCTATCCAGATTTATTTTCCCAGGAACACCTCTGAACTTTTAGAAGTCATTCGAGCATCACTTCCTACAGAAGCCTTCCTTCCTCCTTCAGCACTGGATCAGACACTCTGTGCTCTCTGGGCCACAGCACCACCACACTTGAATGGGTAGGTTGTCTCCTGTGTGCACCTTTCAGTAGACCTGGGGCCTCTTAGAGAGGAGGTCTCACCTTTTCATTTTTGTAGCTTCCATGAGCTTCATGAATAAATGAGTGAAATATGCTAATATTTCCCTATAGTACCATTGAGAATCTCTGTAAGTACTTTCATATTTATCACTTTCTGTGTGTTCATTTGGGGGTCAAGGAAAAAAGTACAGTCATTATACCTGTATACGGCCTTGGAACACTGAGAAACCGTCTTGTGGGATTTTTTTTCTGTGATATACCTGTCGTGTATCAGATGATTGATATTTTTTTTCTATGAGGCACATTGGGAAGAATATCTTATAATGACAGCTATTTAAGATGTCTAACAAAGTATTATATTTCCCTAGTTTTTGGATTGGGGCTTGAACCAAAAGTAAAATCAGAAATGCCTTATAGTTAGTAAGTGTAACCGTTATAATTTTGGCTACACATAACAGAAATCACCAATACAATACTGGCTTAAGTAGAGATGTAGTCCTCTTTCACATTAAAAACAAAACAAAACAAAACAAAACAAAACAGACTGGAATTTGGCTGGCATCTTCTACTTCCTAGCAGTGAGAACTTGGGTAAGTTCATAACTTATAAACTCTTCAGGTATCTGTAAATTAAAAATAATGTTATCATAGAGCTTCTGTGAAGATTTAATATGATGAATCTTGGCCTGGCATAAAGTAAATCTTTAGGAAATGTTAGAAAAAGTAATTGTTTTGTTATTACTGCTCATTATTAGCTCTATTGTCTCCTTACGTTTGCTGCTTTTTAGTAGAATCAATAAACTTCTAGGGATTGGTATAATTTTTCAGACTGTAGCCTCAGGTATACTTGTGCCATTGTTTACTGTAAACATTTGTTTTAAGCATTCTGAGAGGAACCCTGACACAACAACATCATCTTCCTGTCTTCAAAGAATCCTGTAGAGATGGTGTTTCTTGTGGAGAAATAAAACTATTGTGGGAATTAGAATAGGGCCCAGCTGCCTTTGGGCCCTGCTCCCACAGCTCAAATAAAGAGCTACCATTGGCATCCAGGGTGGTGGGTTATGTGATTCTGAATTTATCAATTAAAATAAGATGATTCAGTGTACAATAATTCATCAGCATGTTTTTAGACAAAGTATTCAAATATAGATTCACTTACTTTGTCTTAGTCTTGGCAAGAAGGATTTATGTGCATTTTTTTTTTTAATTAGAAATTGTGGGGTCAGGGAGCAGGATGGACAGTCGAAGAAAGTGAAGTAGGGAGAGAGAGAATGCCAATAAAAGAGTATGTCACTGAGTTGGCTTCTGCTAATTATTTGATCCCATAGGACCATTATCAATGTTCTGCAAAAAGCCAAATAAATTCTACCTGAATAGTCCATTGGAGAGAAGAAAGGTAGAAGAATTTTTTTATTGATTCCTGTCTTCCATTGATCAAAGTTATACTCCATGAGGTATTAACTCCCCCATACTTCCGTGTTACACATGCACAGTAGGGTTAACATGACGCCTGGACCTATGTTGACAGGGAAGCCCCAAGGCAAGAAGTAGGAAGTATGGGGTTCAAAGGAGGCATGTCCTTTGTGCCTGTGTGAAGTTGCTCAGAGCACTGGTCTCTGAAGCAGCTGGAACAAGAGATAGGAGAGGTTGAGAGAAGGTGCAGTGACACTAAGAAGTACCTGTTACATTTTCATTTGAGAAAGAGTTATTGCAGACCTGCTCTTTGCCAGGTGTGGTAATAAGAGAGAATAGTGATTCAACGGTGACAGCACAACCTCTACCCTTAGGAAACTCATTGTTTTGAGGTTGGAAGCTTAAAAGGAGATAAGTACTTAACATAAAGTAATCTCTCAAAAGTCATTAGTTGTTAGTTTTACTTTGTGGGTAATATGCTTGGTCTAGTTCCTAGAGATCTCTGTTGGTAACCTAATCACAAGCCAGGACCCCAAATAAGTCTGTCATTTTTTAAAGGAATAAAATGTCTATTTATTACACTGAAAAATTCTGAGTGCTAATGAATAGCAGTAGAGAGAGACAATTGAGACCACATATCCAGTTCCTCAGTAAACCTTCCTTTTTAGCTTAAACATTCATTGAGGATTCTTGCCCAAACCAGTCTACATATGTGGTCATAAACTCTCCAGTTCCATCATCCCTTGCAGTGAATTACTTTTACATCTTCATTGGAGAGGCTGAGCAGTAGGAGAGATAATCCTCTAATAATAAAACAATGTTGGAAACTGCCATGAAAACACAAGACAAGTGAAAAATGTCAAATCTTTTCTAAGACTCCCAGGGCCATAAATTTAGAAGTACACAAAATTAAAAGGAATCGTGCAAAAGAAAATCATGCTTTTTGGCTTAATCCTTCTTTGAATTCAGAACATTAACTAACAATACTTTGTGTGCAATGAATGTTACCCTACTACATACAATGGTTGAGAAATTCTTTTATATAATGCATTTTAAATTCAACATATTATATATGTATAATTTAGAGGCAGCCTGAAATGTTTTTAAGCAGCAGAAGTATACAAAACAAGTGGAAACAGTACTGGTGAAGTACTCTGTGTTTTAGCCCAGAGCCAAAGCATAGAAGTCTCAGGTTGTTAAGAAAACTTGGAAAATGCCATTTTGTATTTTAAGAATCATATGTTTTGGGGAGGAGGGAGAGATAATAACAGCTTTCTCTTTGTATTAAAATACTCAATTTGCAGACAATTATTACATTTACTATGAGAAACGAGCAGTGCCTAAGGTAGTCTGTTTTCCAAAGAGGGAAATCCAGCATGGAAGCAAACTACTGCTATTTTTTCACCCAATTCCTGCACAATGTTCAGCTGAAGATATTCTCACTTAGCAGCTGCTGAAGTCATATCTATTTCAAAAGGGTAGGCATTTGGTAGTATGAATGGCTTTTTCATCTTACTAAAACATACGGTAATTTGTGAGATGTTTTTCCATTTTAAAAACACAAGATTTTCCATATCTCAATCCACATATCCCACCCTACAGCAGGCTCCTTTGGGGGGTCTGTGAATACCATCTTCAAACCACCAGCCTATGAGACCTGTAAGCAGGAAGCAGGAGGATGTGGAGTTCAGCTGTCGGTGGAGCCAACTGCAGTAACAGTTCCACCATTACTTACAATCACAAATGTGCTCTTTCTCCTAGTTTTCTAACCTCATTGGAGGCTTTTTATTGACATCCTCTAAGCACCTTTGGGGCACAGCATATTGGAAAATTGCAGGCAGGGAGTAAGAAGCATGCACTCACTTGCCTTTGTTTTTCAGAAACTCAGGCTTGTTCAGCATGAAACAGCAACTGTCTGTGTCCTAGGGAGATTTTCCCCCTGGAATCCCGTTGCTTTCATCTTCTGGGCCCTGGCTGCAGCTCTGGCCCAGGAGGCAAACACAGGCTCCAGGCAGAAGCTGCTGTTACGACAGTGTTAGCCCCTTCAAGGAGAGTGGTAGGCTCTTCCAGGGTAGGCATCTCCTCCTCAGGGGCAGGAGCCACATCCTTTTTTAGATTTTTCCAGAGACCTTTTCCCCTTGTTTACTTTTTTTTTTTTTAATGATCATGTCTGGATCTTGACCTTCTCCTAGTCAATGACAGGAATATTCTTTTGAATTGGGTAAGCATATTCATAGAGGCAATCATATGCATCTATTTCTGGGCTCAGCATTAACTGATGACTCCAGGCCCCTACAATGTCTTGGTAAAGCAAGTTGGTGGCAGTTTAGGGGATAACAGAGAAATAGGTATTTTCTTGTGAGATTTTAGGCTATTTTTGCATTTTGCCTTCTCCTAAGGACAGAAATCCTTCACAGATCTTTTTTGTTTGATCCTACTTGATAAAACCAATGTGCTTGGCTTGGACCTCATTATAACCTCTCCAATTTCCACTAATGTGGGTTTGAATTTGAGAATCATATATTCTTCTCCCAACTTCTCTGTGGAGTTCTACTCCTTGTCTTTTGTATTCACCATAGTCTGAAGAGGTGATATTAATAGAAAAGGAAATTCTTCTACCTTTCTGGCTCAAGATTGCTCTTTTAGAAATCTCTTCTTACTTCCTGCCACCCAAAAGCATTTTCAAGTCCATCATTCTTAAAATGATATATACTTAATATATGCTTATTAGAAATGCAATAAGACATTTTATTCTAGGTAAATCAATTTTTAAGTCCTTAGAATACAAAAAAGATGACAGAAAAGAATAGAAAATCTGGACAGTTAAAGGAAGTTGAATTTTAGGAGAGCTGGCTTTAAGTGACGTGACCTTGTTCCCCTAGAACACCTTACAAAGTGATAAAACCACTGATCCTCACATTTTTACTGATTGATTGACTCTTGCTGTAATAAGGGAGTGAATTTGGGTTTGAATTCAGAGTTTTTGCTGACATGGCAAAACTGGACTGGGGCCCCACTCTCTCTCCTGCTGTGGCCCAGACTCCGCACAAGGGGTTACATCTAGCAAAGTACATGGATTACAAAGCTTTACAGACCTGGGTTCAAATTCTGGCTTCATCATTTTATAGCAATAGATCTTAGACGAGTTACTAACCTCTTTTAAATTTCCTTATTTATACTTGAGGGTTGTTGGAAGCATTAGAAGAGGTAAGTACTTAACATAAGACCTGGTAAAGTAAGCATCAGTAATCATTAGCCTATTATTAGTTTTATTTTGTGCTAAAAATAAAGAATGTATCTATTAGTTTCTCTTTCCCAGGGATCTCCACCAGTGACATGTTTATAAGCCAGGGATGAAAGGATGGGCACATGAATTAGTTATAACGAGTTAAGCTCAGCTGTAACACCTGGAAAAACAACATTGGCTTCAGCACAGTGGAAGTTAATTTCTCTTTTATTTTAAAGCTAGGACATTGGTTGTGCTCCACAAAATCCCCAGGAATTGGGTTCCATTTCCAAGGTCAGCTCATGGTACAAGATAGTGCCTGTAATTCCAGCCATCTGCTTTTCATTCCAGTCAACAGGAAGGAGGAAGGAGGTTGAGACAGGAAAAGGGGGATGCCAGCTGTTTCTTAAAGAATGTTCCTGGAAGATGCTGCATGTGTTTGCTTATATCTCATTGACCAAAATGTCATTTCACGGCTTCACCTAAGTGTTTATTCCAGGTAGCCACATGTCCAGCTAAAGTCACCATTACTATGAAAGAGGGGAAGAATGAACAATTGGGGATAATTATCATTCTCTGGTGCAGAGATCCACTCTCAGGGGAAGTCAGAAGTGGTAGGGGAATCTGATGGAGCTTAATGGCGCAGGAGAAAATAATCATTAAAAATAGTTGGTGCTGCTAAATTAGATTTGCCTTTGATCTTATGAAGAAAGTATTTAGAACTGCTGTTTGATAAGGTAGTCACTAGCTACATGTGACTGTCAAGTACTGGAAATGTGACCAGTCCAAACTGAGATGTGCCATAACATACACACTAGATTTTGAAGATAGTACAAAAAAGAATGTAAAATCATTAATTTTTTATAGTGCTTACATGTTAAAATGATACTTTGCATACATTGAATTAAATAACATGTATTTAAAATTAGTTTCATCTGCTTTGTTTTTCTAAATTTAAAATTCTATATGTAGCTTGCATTATTTTTCTATTGGAAACACTGATCTAGACTGTTCTAAATCTGGTAGAGCCTTTCTCCTCAGGGAGGAGATACCGTATAGTACCGAAATAGTACTGTTCTCTGAATGACTAAATGAACGATGAATTCTCTAACTGGGATTCAGAGAGCAAGGTCCATTATTGAACCTGAAGTGTTGTCCAAAGAAGATGGTTCTGTGTTCCTTTCCCTTGACAAACCTGTCCTCATGGGGATAGAACTTGATGTCACTGCACCCTAAGAGCAGCCACATGACCTCCACCTTATGCTGTGGTTTTAGTTCCATGAGCCACTCTACAATTCCATTTTCAGATTACCTTTAGTGTTCCTATGACTATTGTCACACAGTGAGACACTGACTAGTAAGCCAAGTGATCTGCTTGGGAGGAATGACAATTCTGAACTTCAATTTGAAAGGGCGGAATGCTAATGATGAGGAAATGACACCAGAGTCTTTACATCTTTATTTCTCCTTCTGTCAAACATCCCTCATTATCTAGGGCAGTGGCTCTCAAAATATGGGCTGTAAAGCAGCTGCACTGGTATCACATGGGAGCTTGTCAGAAATGCAAATTCTCAGGCCTCACTCCAGACCTAAGAAATCAGAAACTGGGGTGCTGCCCAGCACTTGGTGTTTTAGCAAGCCATTCAGATGATTCTGGTGTTAGCTAAAGTTTGAGAATCTTTAAAGTGATAGTTTTCATGACAAATAGATCTTCATCCCAAGATGTAGTTTTTTTCTTTCTTTCTTTTTTTTAAAGGTACATCTTGTTTATTCTAATATATAATGAAAGAGAACATTTGCAGAATTGTTACCTTTAGACCGTAAATAAATGTGATTATCACATTTTTTGCTGGTTTCTGAGTGAGTGAAATTTGATAAGAAAAGGATAACGCTGAAAAAAAAATTCTGAAAAATATCAGGGGCTGGAGGCTGTTGTTTGGGGTATGAGTCTCCTTAGCCCACTTTTTCCAAATGTCACTGCTGAGCCCCATTCCTTAGTTTCCTAGAATTCCTCTAGGAAAGCAGTCTAGGTTGGGAAAAGCTGATGAGTCCACACACCACGTGCTGGCTTTGTTGGTTGCCTGGTCTTTCTGTCCACTTTCCATCTCAAGCCCAGTCTTCATTTCTGAGTGGTGATCTTTATTTTCCCAGACATCTGTTTTCACTTCTCCACTTTTAATTTTTGTAAGTAATTTCACCCTGTAAAGCCTTTCCACATTTCTAATCCTTTAATAGATCTGTGCTTGACTCTACAGAAATCTGAACCCAGTTCTCCCAAAGCACAGATTCTACCTTTCTACTCTTGAAATCTGATGCATGACAGGTTCAGCCCGCAGCAGTGGGAGGAACATGTAGTACCGTCCATCACTAAACTCTTAGGAACATGCAAAGATGCCAGATAATCCCGACAATTGGTCAACTTCTTTGCTTGCTGAGCAGCTCAAATACACCCCCAGGGCACTGACCTTCCTCCTAGAAACTCTGAGTACTCTTGCATTTCTTGAACTGCTGATTGAAGTTCATGATTTCAACCTGGCCCCTCCCATATTCAGATATTTCCCTTTAGGGCAAGGATTAAGTGGGATCAGAGTAAGGTATTACTGGATCTAAGAGCTGATGATGACTGGCAGTTTCCAGCTCTTGCACAGATAGGCACCAACAATGTGTATGGATTTTGTAGTTTTATTAGATACCTTCAGCTTTCATCATTTATAAATCATCTCCACCTCTCTAAAAGGGGAGCAAGGAGCTATTATCAGTTTTTATAAATGAGATAGCAGATCATGAGATAGCAGGTGGGAAGGTTGCCATCTTTCCCCAGGTAACTCAAACAAGAGAAGGCAAAGAAGGATTATAGCCAGTTTTTATGTCAACTTGATCTTTAGTTTACCACCTCCTTCTTGCTCAGTGGATAAAATCTCACTAAAAAAAACCTCAAGGGACATCTCAGCGGCTTTGTTCAGTGAAGATTTTACATAATGAATGCATTTATGGAAATCATTTGTATTCAGTTTAAAGTGGTAATCATGTCCATTATATTACCTACTCTCTATAGTGAGCTTATGTGGATGTTTTTATTCTTCTTACTTCATAGACGAGAAAAAGACTCAGACTCAAGAAGAATGAGTACCTTGCTCAAAGTCACACAACTAATGAATATCACCCAGTTCTCCCATTAGAACCTCTGTCTATTATGGTTCCTCCCTATAATTTTAGCTATAAATTCTAAACTGATAAGAAAGGAGATGAATACAGTAAGGCAGTGTTTCTCAAGCCATATCTGTTTAGAAATACTAAGGCTTGGGGTTCTCCCACCTACATCCATTAACTCTGAAGCTCTAAGAGTGAAAGCAAATGCTCAAGTGATGCTTCTGATTGGTGGAGCCTGAAAAATGCTACAACAGAAGAAAGATGCACTGCAACTAGTTTCCTCTAAAAGCCTCCATTCTTTCATAGGGTGTTTCCTTTTGATGGATGTTTTGGATGGGCCTTTGGGAAGAAGGTCATTGAGAGGTCTTGACCACTAGTTTTTTTTTATTTTTTATACACAATTTGCTCCCCATCTGAGGTTTGGCTTCTCTGGTTAGCAACAGTGACTATAATTAAATTTCATCTGGTGAAACATTGACCTAGTTAAGATAATTTTAGATTCAAGTTTCATCTTCTAAGGGATATCCATCTCTTCTGTCTTGCAAATTCTGTGTCACAGTTCTGAAAATAGACATCTGTTGCTTAATTGGTTCTTAAATATTCCCTGTAAAGGATTCCCATGTTGAAGAACTCTAGGACCCTCAATCTGCATCTGCATCATCTGAGAGCCCATCAGATATGCAGAAGCTCAGACTGTGCCTCAAGTGTACTGAATCAGAGTGCACATTCTACAAGGTGCCTCAGTAATTCATACACATTAACATTTGAGAAGCACTGGTTTAGGACATCTTTCCTTTTTGTAGTACTTACTTGTTGGGTACCTACTCCATCTCTCAAGGAAGAGATATTATTATTATTATTATTATTATTATTATTATTATTATTATTTTAAATCTAGTCCTCCCAACAACTCTTCAGGGAAAAGATTATTATTTCCAATCCATGAAAGAGGAAACTGGTTCTGAGAGACTTAACCACTTTCCCAATTAGTATTTAGTTAATGACTTAGATGGAATTAAAACTAGGTGCATTAGATTCTTCTTGGAACACTTGCTTTAATATTTTTACTTTTTTCTCTTCCTCAAGCTTCTCCACTCAAAGTAGTTCCCCTCCCTCCACAAGTTCTCTAGGTCCTTTTCAAGACAGCATGGTAAAGAAACAAACAATAGATAGAAAACCAAAAATTTTATATTAAATTTTTGTGAATAAAAATTCTATTAACAACTTTAAAAATCTGGAACAAACATATTTTTTTGTATTTCTGTTTGTAATACATATGACAAAAACATTGATAACTCTAATATAGAAATAGCTTTTATAAATCAATAAAAGTACTTCAATAAAAAAGATTTAAAAAATAGTAGACAAAGGACTAATTAACATGAAAAATTCAACCTCACTATAGTAATAAATATTTTAAAAAGAGGTATATTTTAATCCCTTAAAGTGGCAAAGGTTTAAAAGAAAAGATAAAATTTAGTGTAAGTGGGATTTGGAGGGAAACAGATCCTCAGATATTTCTGTTATTAAAAGTGATGTTTTAGAAGAAAAGAAATAATGCCTATTTTATATTAGTAAGTACAGAAGGTATGTGGAAAATGCATATAAAATTAAAATATAATATTATTTTAAGTTGAAAAAGCTTCTATACTCTGTGTAAAAAACCCTTGGAATAATAAACTTCAAAATGTTAGCAATGTTATCCTTTAATAGAGAACAAAGCCTCACTGCCTTTAAAATGGAAGTTGCTTATTTTCAAAGAGGAACGAAAATCAAATTAATGTAATTTAAGCCTTAATTTCTCTGTTAAAAACTTAGTAGAGAGGGAAACATCAAATGGTAACTGGTTGACTCTTCTTTTAGAGCCAATTTACTTCCAGTAGAAATTTCAGTTACCGGCTCATTATAATTAATAAGCAACCATGCCTGGGAGGATGGCCTCCTCTGTTAATAAAACATGTAGCGTTATTTTTAGTTTAAAATAAATAAATAAAATTAATCATCAGACAAATGTGTTTGAAAAGTATTAAACAATGTGCAGCTCAATTCTGAAAGTTCACTGTGGAATGGTTTCTTTTACTGTACAGCCAAGTTCTATAATCCTCTGATTTTTTCTCTGAGGTTTACCATTAATTTACAGTGCTTCTTTTGGTTTACATTTATTCATTCATCCATTCATCAAAAATGAATTGACTACTTATCGCCTAAGAAGAGTTAATTCCTGCCCTTGAAGAGGTCAACTCAAGTAGGAGAAATTGATGGTTTCTCCATCAATATTTTAATATGAAACATTTCCAACATACAGAAGAGTTGAAAGATTTTATGTATAACCTAGACTCTAAAATTAATATGTTGCTATATTAGCTTTGTCACCTATACATCCCCCATTTATCCATCAATCCATTTAGTTTTTATTTTGCAGAATTTCAAAGTAAGTTGCAAATATTGTCACACTTTATCCCTAGAAGCTTTAGCATGAATATCCTTAACTTGATTTCAATGTTTCTTTATGGCTCTTTTAAATTTTATAGGTAAAATTGTCAAACAGTGAAATGCATAAGTCTTAAGTGTGACATTGGGTGAATTTTGACAAATGTATACATCAGTATAGTCTGAATTTCTATCAAGATATAGAATATCATCCTCACTCAAGAAATTTTTTTCCTATTCTTTTCTAGTTAATCCCTGTCCACCTGCCCTTCTACCCAGAGGTAACTACTGGATTAGTTTTGCCTGTTTTAGAACTTTATATTTCATTCAAGTGGAATGATACTGTGTGTTTTGTTAGATGTAAAGCTTCATTCACTTAACATAATGTTTCTGAGATTAATCCATGTGTGCACATTACTACTGAACTCTTTTTTATAGCTGTGGAGTGTTTCATTGTATGATTACACTATAGACTATCCATTTTCCTACTGATAGCACTTAGTCTGTTTTCAGTTTGGGGACATTTAGTATAAAACTGCTATATATATTCTTTTCTTTTTGTGGACTCAGGATTTCACTTGTCTTAGACAAATATTTAGGAGTGAAATTGCTGGGTAATGAGGTAGGGAATCTACTAAATTTTAAAAGAAATTGCCAGACCTTTTCCAAAGTGACTGTGCCATTTAACAGTCCTACCAACAAAAGTTCCAGTTGCTCTCTATCTTCATCAATATTTAGTATTGTTAGTCTTTTTAATATTAGCCATTCTAAAGTTAAAATTTAATATCTCCTGGTTTTAGTATCTTGTTGTTTTACTTTGCATTTCCCTGCTGACTTAATGTGGAACACTTGTTCATGTGCTTATTGGCCCTTCATGTATCTTTCTAAAGTGTCCATTCAAAATCTTATGCCCAATTAAAAATCTAGTTGCTTGTCTTTATTATTAAGATGTAGTATTTCTTTATATATTGTATGTATAAGCTCTTTTGTCAAATATGTTTTGTGAATATGAGAAATTGACTTTGAAGTAAAATATAAATAAATTTAGGTAATACAAGAGGAGAGAATATTGCTTAGAAAGTCAGCTTTTCCTTGAAGCTTAGTTTTGTAGAAGTCACTGCTAAACTTTGCTTTAACTAGTCAATTATTCTTTATTTCCCAACTTAGGTTGTTCTTTCTAGTTTGGGAGATAAATAAATTTTATCTGACATCAAACACTCCATCAAACCTAGATCCCTTATTGCCCTGGAAACCCCCTGAGCTCCATTTATTCATCCCCTCCGCCCCCCACCCCAACTGCTACCTTTTTATAGTTTGTTTTTTTCTTTATAATAAAAAAGTGATTCTGGTACATGAGAGAGAAGTAGAAAAAAATAAATAACAAAAAAATTGAGGGCAGTATTTTGTCCAATTCTCAATTGTATCTTCAGTATCTAGAAGAATGACTGGGGAAATAAACAGAGAAAACCTTTTTGCATTTTGAAATATTTCCTTCCATATATGTAATCATATATATATATATATATGGTTATGTATACAGTATCCTGTGTAAAAGGACAAACCATTTATGCTAAAATTTATTAAATGTTTAATATGCTTCTCATATTCTACTAGATACTTTATATCTACCCTCTCTTAATTTTTACCACAAAAAATTAAGAAATTGAGGTAAGCTCAAAATACTTGCTAAGCTATTATAGGAATTTATAATCTAATAACAATAATATTTAATAATGGTCATTTGTAATTTGCAAAAATTTTTTCACATGAATGATTATACTCTCAAAATAATCTTTTTCATTATGAATTATTAACTTTATTTTGCTGTGAGTTTAAGTGATGTGTCCCCAAACCAAACCTAGTTTTAAGTTTTCTGACACCAAATCCTGTACCATTGTATTATTAATTTATAATGAGCTTGAGGCAAACCAAAAAATTTTTTTTCCACTAGCCTCAATGTTTAACCATGCTCATCCTTATCCTAAACTCGTACAGTATTTGAAATTCAGTAATGTGTATATTTTTCTTTCAACAAATGTTCAAAAATATTTTCTAAGCAGCTACAATTCTGCTGGGAGCTTTGTGTACATGGATGAATAAAACATATTTTGGCTTTGCTTTTGTGGGGACTACAATCTGTTCAATTCACACTTGTTTGATTGACTAGGTTGCAGTGGTGAAGATTTTTTGAATTTCATTTTGCCATTAAGCTATCAGATGCACTTTTGCATCATTTGCACATTCAGGAACCACACATTATGTTCTCATGCATGTCTTTGTATTTCTGTGTCAAGTCCTTTATTTTCTTTCTTGATGGGTTTAAAGTAAAGGGCAAAAGATAGAGTTCTTTTTTGGTAAGGTTGTTCAGCAAATTTTGTAGCCAACATTTATTTATCTTCTTCACAGAGATATCATGAAAGACTTTATTAAATGATTTCTGGAACTTAAAGTTTCCTGATATCTAGTGAGTAATTGCAGGGACTATGGAGCCTGGACATCTTGAGTCAGATCCTTCCCCCAGGACACCTAGAGTTCAAATCTCGTCGTCTTCACCACTTATTAGCTGCATGATTTTGGACTTGTTATTTGATGACTCTGTACCTCAGTTTCCAATGTTTATAAATACATTTATAAATCCAAAGCTTATTCATAAATTTTAAATTGATAAATTTCAGTAAATCTGAAAGTCTAAACAATATGATTTTCTAGAAAAATATAAATTGACACAATTGGTTCAAGAAATATTAGAAAATCAAAAGTAATAAAAGAAATAGAAAACTTGTTAAATTCTTCCTGTAAGAAAATAAAACCTACTTAAATTGCTTTACAACTGAATTTCATCTAATCTTTAAGAAAGAGTTAATTTCTATGTTAATCAAATTATTTCAGACTCTAGGAAACTGTGATTAATATAGTACAAAATGCTTCTGTAGTTCAACTTATAAACACACATAAAAAATTCTAAATAAAACTTCATCAAGTTCATTTGAAAAGTAAGAACAAAGTTGAGGATTCATACTATCTGGTTTTAGACGTACCATAAAGTCATAGTAATCAAGATAGTGTGATAATGGCAAAGGAATGGTCTTATAGAACAATGAGATAGAATAGAGACTCCAGAAATAGACCCAAACACATATAAATCAATTGAATTTTGACAAAGGTGCAAAAAATAATTCAATGAAGAAAAAAGGTACTTTTAAACAAATGGGGCTGGAGCAATTGGAAGCCAAATGTGAAAACAAAAACAAAAGAGTAACAAAAATAACGATAACAATAAAACCTTGACCCTTACCTCCCATCTATAAAAATACTAAATTGAAGTGGATTATAGACATACATGTAAAAAGCTAAAACTATAAAACTTCTAGAAGAAAACATAGAAACATAGGAGAAAATCTTTTAATCTTGGGTTAAACAAAAATTTCTCAAACAAGACATAAAAAAATATGAACCATCAAAAAAAATTGATAAAATGGATTTTGTCAGAATATAAATCTTCTGTTCTTTGAAAGGCAATGTTAAGTAAATGAAAAGCAGGGCATATACTGGGAAAAAACATGTTTGTGAAATATATATCTAATAAAGGACCTTTATTCAGAATATATAAACAATTCTTACAGCTCAAGAAGAAGTCAATTGACAATTGACAATTTCAAATGCTGGCAAAGAAATAGAGCATTGGGGCTCTCAAACCTTCCTGGTGGGAATGTAAAATAGTACAGAAACTTTGGGAAACAGTTTGGTAGTTTCACGGGCTTAAACATACATTTATCATATGACCCGGCAATCTTACATCTAGGTATTTAATCAAGGACATCAAAGCATTTTTTCACACAAAGGCCTATATCTAAAACCAATAAATGGGAAAAAATATTGAAAGTCTATCTACTGATGAATGGATAAACAGACTGTGGCACACTCATACAATGGAATTTTATTCCACAATAATAAAAAAAGAATAAACTGCTGATACATGCAACAACATGGATAAATTTTGAAAGCATGATGAGGAGTGATAAAACCATTCACAAAAGCTTACACACTGTATGACTTTATTTATAATAGGACATTCTGGAAAAGGTGGAATCAGACCAATGGTTTTCAGAGATTTGGGGTAGGATGGGATTGATTGCAGAAAAGCATGCAGAAACATTTGGGTGTGATGGAAATATCTTGATTATGGTCATGGTTACATGACTGAATATATTGTCAAAACCCATATTTTAGAAGGATGAATTTTACCATCTCTAAATTATACCTCAATAAACTGGACTCACAATATGCAATAAGTCTAATACTGGTTTTGAAAGAATAATAGATTCTAACTAAGTATATTTTAGGAATGTTAGAAAGGTTTGCCATTAGAAGCTCCAACAATGTAATTACCTACAGCAACAACTTAAGCAAAACACGTGATTGTTAAATGCCAGAAAAGGTTTTGATATAACCAGTAGTCATTTCTAATTAAAACTTTAATTAAACTATTGAATGTATAAAAGAAACTCTTACAAAAATATATTTAAAAACATACATAAGAAAATTCATAATGGAAAGCTAGGAACAACACAAATGCCCATCAACAGGAGAATGGATAAATAACGTGTTTTATTCACATAATTATATGGCATTGAAAGAATAGCTCACAGCTACACATAAGAATATAGATGAGTTTTAGCAATAAAATTATGGAGTGAAAATGTAAGTCCCCGAAGGTTATCTTCAGTTTGATACTCTCTTTATAAAGTTAAAAATAACTAAAAGGACTTTTGTTTCTCGTCATCAAGGACTTACACACTTACCTTAAACTGGACAAAATATCAACTAATTTTAGACACTAACAATAAGCATCACAAGACTCAGAGAAGGGAAATAAATGAAGTGACTCTATAATTGCCCTGGTTTTCTGCCTAGAGGCACATTCTGGATCACAGAGCAGGAGGAAGAATCTCAAGCATGTTGGACTGCCTTAGATGCAAAGATAGAGAATGAAGTTCAAGCAGTCTAACATGGCTAGAAATTGTAGGACAGAGTTCTGAAGAGGAGAAAGCTATATAGAAAAATGACTCTAGAAACCTACATAGGGATCAAGTCTTGGCTGAATACAGAGATGAATATGTAGAGTAAAACCCTAGGAGGTATGGGCAAAGAGTGACTAACAAGACCTGGTCTGGAAAAGTTCTAGAGCTTAAATGGGACTGGGATCATTGAATTCCCACAGGCCAGAGTGGAGAGTTTTTGCTGATCATTTGGGGCATTCAGTATAGACTCCAGAATGTGGGGTAAAATCTAAAGCCCTTATCATGTTTAAAAACCCTTGGTGTGATTTAGCTTCTTATTTGCCCTTTATATAAGTCAGCATTCTGGCAGGAAAATAGCAGAAATAGAATTAGTAATTTGATGAGTGTCTAACAAAGAGGCTATTTACAAGAGTGTGGGCAGGACTGGAGCAAACTAACAAAGAATAATGCAGTCTTCTGGGCATAATTGCTGCAGGAAGCTCTACTACCTCGAGGAATGAAGGAGAGTGGAAGGAATGATCTCAGAGCTGATAGAATAGCTTGATGGAGAGGAAGTCTGACAGAAGTCAGGGCTATGGGCAGACAGTTGAAGCCAACCACAGCCCATGTCAGGGTGGACGTTGGGGGAATAAATACTTTCATTTCATTCTCCTTCTACCCTCTGCTCTCCTGCTAGGGCCTCTCCTTGGCCAAACCCAACCAGGAGCCAGAGAGCAGGGGTGTGCATTGATATAGTCTATACGGACAAAGTATATTGCAAGAGTGTGACAAATATATCTGGAGGACCCTTGTATTGTTTTTCTAAGTCACCTTTACCTCAAATATTCTGTTTCCTTCTGTTTTCTTATGCCTGTCCCTTCACCTAAGCAATACCCGCTCTTCACTCTATTCTCAGCTTGAATATCACTTACTTAAGGAAAACTTATTCCAATTTAAGTCACATCTTTTCATCACATGCTCTCACTGTACCATCTAGGTATCTTTTGATATCCATATTAAAATTGCATCATTAATTGTACAATTATTTGCTTAAAAATACCCTCTCTGATAGACTAAGACCATGAGACCTAGCTGGTCTTTTTTTCTTACAGTATCTCCAATTTCTAAGTACAATGGCCTCCATAGTAGAAGCCAAATAAATATTTGTTGAATAATTGAATATTTAATACCCCCTTTGCCAGCCTTCAAATTTCTCCTTGTATGTCACCCAGCTTTGATTAGGTCTTATTAACATTAGGTGTGACCTTGACACTTTAATGAGCTAGTAAGGCTACAGAATATTTCAACCAATATTTTTGAGTGTCTATTATGTTTTAGGTATTGACAACTGCAAGGGATTCAGAGATGCATAACATTTGGTATTTCTCAGGAGTTCATAGTCTAATAGGGGAAACAGTAATGGAAACAAATAAATATCAAATAGTACTACAAAACCTATTCTAGATGTCTAAGTAAGTTTGTCTCTGGAGCACAGAGTAGAGAATAGAATATTCTGTCTCAGTCTTTAGGGTTGGGAGAAATTTAACACTGGATATTTGAGCTGGACCTTGAAGGATGGATAAAGTTTGGCCAGGTAAAGGTCTTCCACACAGAGGGAATGGCAGAAACAAATAGGCAACGTGACACATTGTCATGGGGTTATGTGATCTGTATACTTTCCACAGTTAGAGGTGTAAAATAATCAGCAGAACTTTCCAGGGGCTTTTAAAGTCAGTGGTGATTTTATACAAACTACACAGTGAGGGACAATAACAAGGAGGCATTGGAAGGCAGAGGAGAAAAGAAACAAAGAAAAGGGGAAGTCGAACAACAGCCAGAAGTAGCACAGGAGAATCAGGGATAACAAATGGTTTAACGGATATTCAAAGAATTTCTGATGAGTTACTGCTTTTAAAAAAGTCAAATCTACAAACTCAAGTCTATGAGTTATTGCTTTAAAAAAACCAAAGTCTACCTGGTCCTGGTGTCTGACTTGTGATCTGAAAATAAACCTGCTGTGTCCCAGGACAATGTGTACTCTTGCTCAGGCTCCTAGGTGGGGCATTGGGTAGTTTGGTTAGCATTGCACTGTGAGACTTTTGAAATAACTTATTCCCTTGATTGCCAACTTAATGATACACTAGGATTTTTTGCCAACATTCTTCACTAGATTGTTTCTGAAAGCTCTTTAGACAATTTATGTTTTGTCACATACAGATCCACCTATTCACATCATTTCAATGTCATCTTCTCATTTTCTCTATTTGTACCAAATTCTGAAGCCAGTGACCATTTTTCTTAATTAATGTATCCCATTTACCCAAGTGGTATGTGTTTTTTATACTAGATACTATGCCAAGTGCTGGAGATACATAGACGAATAAGATATTATCTTTGCCTTCAAGGAGCCTACTGTCTAGCAGAGTAGACAAATGCAAAACAGATCTTCATGTTACTAAGAGATAAATCTTAATTGTTCCCACCACAAAAAAGAAATGATGATTACACGATGTGATACAGATGTGAAGCTCACCCTACGGTGCTAATCATGTTGCAAGATATAAATGTGTCAAATGAACATACTGTATGACTTAAACTTATACAATATTATATGTCAACTATCTCACAATAAAATATTAAAAAAGAAAAAAATTAATTACCAGCAAAAAGAAAAGGAAAAAAAGAACTATGTCAGCCTTTTCAGATATTTTGCTAGAGGGTTCAAAATGTTTTATCTTCTAAAAATCTCCCATAATGTTCTTCCCTAAGCAAATATTCCTCCTTTTAAAAAAAATAATTTTGAGATCTGGTACTTTTTTTATGCTCAAAATCATCAGAGTTCCCATGAGATTATTTTTCCTTATTTTTCTAAAGACTTCTGTGTGATAGGCAACATTTATCACCTTAGACGAATAAAATAGAAATTGAGTAATTTAGTTATTTCATGACATTTTAAAAAAGAATGGAATCTCTTTTCTCTTCTTGATTTTACACAGTAGGCAATTGTTAATATTCTAAGGATAATAATAATTACTTAAAAATAAAAGTGTCAAAATAATAAAGAAAACTGAGAGATCTCTTTCCATAGAGAAAACAAAACAAAACAGATTTTAATAAAAGTAGATGATAAGTGAAATGATAGTCGCAGGGTCTTGTGGGAACACATTGGAAGATCTCTGAGGCAGGCTGGGAGAAGATCATGGAAGATATCTTGGGGAGATGACAGCTGAGCTGAACTTTGAAAGAGGAATAATTAGTCATGCAAAAGTGAACAGAGGGATGGCACTTCAGACAGAAAGAGAGTGTATGAACACAGGGAGGGCTAGGGAATAACAAATGGGGATGCAGTTGGTGAGACAGACAAGGATTATGGAGGGCTGTGAATATCAGTAGTTTGCTTATTTTTGGTAGAGTTAGATTATGGGCAGCCATTGCAGGGTTTTGTGATCAGAGCTACATTTTAGGTATCTTGCTGTGTGAGAAAGATGCATTCGAGTGACACAATATAGGGTGGGAAAGGCCAGTTAGAAGGCTACATAACAGTCCAAGTGAGAGGTGCTAAGTGGCAAGGGATTGGAGAAGAGGACGTGGATTTTGAGACATACTGAGAAGGGAAAAGCAAGCAGGAACTAATTAAATATGAGAATGAGGAAGAGAGATGTCCAACAAAGGCTCATGCTCAGATATTAGTTTAATACCTGTAAATGAATCAGCTAGTTACTTAGATTAAGGTGTTCTCACCTGAGGTTAGCTCTTGGCATTGAAGCCTAACTCCACCACTTAATTGTTTTGAATTCTCCTTTAGTCATTCCCTTACTGAGTCTCAGTTTCTCCATCTGTAAGATGGAATAATGATGAGTTTCTGAAGGTTTTATTGAGGTTTAAATGAAATAAAAATTATGAAGGCATTTGTAAAGTTGAAAGGACTAACATTTCACATGCTCAAATGCAGCCTCTGTGATCTTTACCAATCAAATCTTGCATTTCAGCCTGTGGTTTGCAAAAGAAGAACCTCTTCTAATATCAACCATGGAGAAGATTAATTCCATAAATAGAATAAAAAAAACACTGAATTTGAGGGTGGGGCATGATGGAAGCAAGATAAGAGAAAGTAGGACCTACTCAATTTTTATCCTGTTTTAAACAATAGTCCTCTGTTCTTCTTTTTAATATATTAGCATTTAAATTAAAAGAAGCATTATATGGTAACAATACTGTAGATGATAAGTATGTCATAAAATATCTAAAAGGACCTAACAGTGCTGGACACATGGTTTGTTCTTAATAGTGTTAATTTTTTTCCTTCTGTCCTTTCTTCAGAAAGAAATATTTCTGTTTTAATCACTAATTGAGCTCCAAAACTCCGTAACAACAAGATCTCAATAATGTGTACAGGAAAGCAAGACCTAATGCTTTTTTTGCCCAACATTATCATTTCCTCCTACAGGAGGTGTTTTTTTTTTTGACAGGAGAAGTGAGGGAATTTGAAACATTTTGTCTTTCTATTGGTGGTCTCAAATAATTGCCAATTTTAGCAAGTAACTTAAAAGTTTAACCATTGTTCACTTTTAAAAATTTAACACCTTGCTAATAAAGAGTAAACAAAGCTTGGAGAAAGTTAGCTTTGAAATGTGTTTTAAATTTGGCTTTAACACTGACTGGCATTCTAGAGGATTTACTACACTTCAGATAAAATATTAAAACCCTAGTGAAAATGGTTGACTTGATAGGATTTGGAAAATTGTTCGCCCTCCCCAGATTTCTTCAGATGGAACTTTTCACCATTTCCCAGGTATGTAACAGCTAAACAGAAATAGTTCTCTGATAGACACAAAACCCTAGCTTAGGCCAGATCCGGTTTCAATGTCCATGGTTAAGGGAGATAATACAGCATCGTAGTTTAAAAAAGGGAATAGAGCATTTGAACATCTTATTGGAGCAGGTGGTTATTAACAGTTATGTCCAGAGTTGGAGGTGGGGTGATGTAATCTGTTTGTGTATATATGGCGGGGGTGGGAGGAGTGGACAAGTTTAATTTTGTCACATAAAAAAGAAATAGTGTGGTACCTTATAAACGGGATATATGATTTCAGCTTGGATTCCTCCTCCTAAAGCTGCTTTAAAACTCCTCCAATAACCACAGTTCATAGCTGACTCCAGAAACCAGATTACAAAGCAGAAAAATACTTGTCTCTACACAAAAAGAATAATGTTTAGACAGAGAAAGAGAGTTGCAGCATTTTAAAGGCTTTTGTGTTTGCAAGCAAAGAATAGAATGCAAAGTCACAACAGTTCGGAAAGCTAAGATTTAACAAAATATAGGACTAAAACAAGAGGTGTGCATTGTGTCCTATAGAAAGTAATGACAACATGTGCAGAGCATCAGATCCACTCAGCACAGATGAACCCAACGAGCCATGCCCAGGAAGTCTCTTCTCTAGCTTCTTAGAGAGGAGGAACTGGAGATAGAGGAGAACAGAAATAAAGAGTATGCATTACATCAATTCTCTCTTACTGAATATCAGATTCAGTCATTGCCCAATACTTTTTTTTTTTTTTCTATAAGCCCTGAGTTAAAAGGAAAACTCTCCAGGTCACAAAAATTATAGTGCCCAGAGCAAGTCGTACCAGCCAGCAGTTCCCTTGCAGTATTCCCTTTGGAGTTGCCTTTTTTTGTGTGCTCATTATTGCTTGGTCAAAGCACTTTAGTCCCCCTCCACAGAGGCATAAACTGAATACAATTTCTTATATACATTCTGCCCATTTATTGAATAATCCATTCTTCCTCTTCCCTTATTAGACATGCCCATATGTATCATATAATAAATTTTTATATGTAAGTAGGTCTACTTATGGACTCTTTAATCTCACTGATCTGATTCCTTATTCATGCACCAATACCAATTTTTAAAAACACTCCATAAATTCTAAACTGATAGGGCTAGTATGTCCTCATTATTCTTTTTCAGAATATTCCTACTCCTCATTTTGATTTTTCCTATGTTGATGTTTTCTATGAACTTTAGCACATTGGGATTACTTCCTTTTCCATCCCCTGCACAACCCATTCCTTCCCACCTCTTCCATAATTTTTATATTAATCCTTTAAAACAGCCCTTCAGTTGCGGTTTAAAGGTTTCTTCATAGGTTCTTTTTAACATACTTTTCTTCACCCCAATTCTTCCATGAATATGGAGAAATTGCAGCAATTCAGAGATGTAATTATCAACATTTGAAAATGATTTCTCCTCTACAGTTAGATTATTTCATTCTTTGTTCATTTATTTTTGTGGCACTCAGATCTCTAATGTTCAAGATAGTCCAAGGGACTTTAAAAAAATAAATTTTAACATTTAAGATTCTCTCTCCTTTATCCTTTCTCCCCAATATTCAGCTAGGATTCCAGCTGCAATCCTCCCCTTGACTCAAATTGCCCTCCTTGCAGTTACCCTACGTAACTGATCTTCTTTGGCTGTTCTGGCCCCTGGAGGCCTCTCCTGTCACCGAAGTCCTGACCCACATGTAGCAAATGTGTATAATGTTCACGTAACCCATTTGCCACTCAGCCATCCTTGTATGGTTACTTGTCTTTCTACCTCTACATCTTTCTTTCCAGTGAATTATTAGAGAGGCAATGTGATCATCCATTGTTCCCTCTCCCCTCTCCTTCCTCACCTCAGTGGAGATGCCTCATAAGTCTCAGGTGGTGTCTTGCACTTTCTTTAACCACTTACTGTTGGTAACAACAATCTTGCCTTCACATTTGGGCCTAGTTTGCTCTCTTACAAGGATGTGGGGTAGTGTGGTAAAAAGTAAAAAATTTCAGGCGATGAAAATTACACTTGAAAATTCCTTCAAGCAAACCGAATGGCTAATAACATGTTCTTCTCAGAAACACTTTTAATTTTCTTCTCTTGCTTTCTGGGATTATGTCTTTTGAAAAAAAAATGGTGGGCTGTTGGTGTCATTTCAATTGTGGTCTCATTTACTCTCTCATTGGTTGAGCCCCACAGCTGGATTCTTATCATCTAAATCCCCTAAAGATGATACTCCACCATATTTAAATGCTTTTTATTTTCCTGGCCTTTCTAAGTCTCATTTCCTCCTCGAAGCTTCCACTGATATACCACAGGAAGCCCTCCCCTTTCTGAAGTTTTCTGGGTTTCTGCAGAGCTTCCTTTTGGTCTTGGTAGGTACCTGTGTGGGCTTGTCTTTTCCTGAGCAACTCACACATGGGCCATGGATTCTAGAGGGGTTTGAAACCTTGTCCTACCATCTGCTAGCTGTGTGATCTTGTGCAAGTTACTTAAACTCCCAAGGCCTCCTCAGTTTCCTCATTTGTAAAGTAGGACTAATCATTATGGTTTTTGCCTAACAGGATTCTCATAAATATTACATGAGTTAATATTTGTAAAGTGCTTAAAACAGTGCCTGATTCAAAGTAAGCACTGTGTGTGTGTGTTTTCAAATTATACTCCTGCACCTAATATTTGTGTTCCCATCCAACGTGGGTCAAGAAGAATGAATTCGTGTAAGTGCTTACTATTCACATGTGAATTGACTCTTCTCTGCTCTCAAAAACAGAAATCCCAGTCCTTTTAATTAAAATGAGCAGTTTTCAACCTCACTGACTCCATGCTGTGGAGCATGAAGGTCAGTTGTTAGGTTTGTCCTGTTATTGCTAATTGGAGTTAAAATACTGACATTGTAATATTAATAATGTAAGGTTCAATTCTCAAATGGTCTCTTGATTGGACAGTGAAAAAAAAAGCAAGGTTGCAGAAAGTTAATTGGCAACCATGGACCCCTACAGGGTGTTTTTCCCCACAAGGTCATATCTCTGGTTACGTGTTGGATGCATGTTGTGAGAGACCTAGTTGTGTAAGCCATGCAATCACCTGTCCCCTGCTTAGCAGCTCCTTAAAATGTTCCCTGGATATTTCATGAATTTAAACTTAAAAAAAAAATAATAAAGATTGTATCACATCTGTAAGGTCAAAGTGCTGTGACTTTTGAGTCCTTGTAACTCCTGGCATGGATGGAAACACTGCATAGACCAATAAGCCCTCATCAGTACATTTCTTGTTAAGATGGGTAGGACAAAGCAATGTTTGGAGATTGCCAAACTACAGTGAGGAAAAACCTACAAATAATAAAACTCCACACAATTCCTAATCCACGTCGTCACTGGTGCAACTCCCAACTAAAAACACTGATTCCATACCAATTCCGCTTATCCCATAAGGAAGGGCGGTAAAAGCCAGGAAGGAAACAAGTGAGGGGTCTGATTATGCTAAGTGAAGTAAGTCAGATGGAGACAGATTCTGTGTGATATCTCTTACATGCAGAATCTACAATGGCTAAACTCATAGAGACAGGGAGTAAAATAGTGGTTACCAGTGGCTGTAGGTAATGGGTAGGGGCAATGGGAAAAGGTCAGAGAGTACATGCTTCTGGGGTTCTAACATACAACATGTTTAATAATGTATCATATCTTGAAAGTTGCTAAGAGAGTACATCTTAAATGTTCTCATGACAAAAAGAAATGGAAATCATGGAACATGAAGGAAGTATTAGTTAATGCTCTGTGGTAGTCATTTTACAATACATAAATGTATCAAATCAACATATTTCACACCTTAAACTTACACAGTGTTATATGTCAACAAGATCTCAATAAAGCTGGGATGGAAAAAGGAGTGAGGGACTGGATCACCCAGTTAAAGGTTTATTGAGTGTTGATTCCTCTTGAGAGAGAAGCCTGCTTTGCTGATCTTCTATTTTAAGGAGCTCAGAAAAAGTGGATTTTATAGCATCAGCACCAGGGGGCAGGAGAGGAAGCAGTATGAGTGGAAATGAGCAAACTCACAAGGATTATATGAGTAAATAACATGAATATGTGGTGCCAATAGAGTTCTTGTCACCTAGTAGGTAGGCTATCCATGTTAGTTCAATTTGAAAGTTTTAAAGTCCTTTAAAAATGAGTTCTTAATTTCAGAAATCCATGTTCATTGTAGAAGAATTAAAAAAACAGAAGCAAAATGACAAATAATTTTTTAATTACTCATAATCTCAGCATTCAAAAATAAGCACTATCAACATTTGGTAGAGTATATTCTATTTTCTACGCATGCACATCTTTTCCCCCAAATGGTATCACAATACATTTTTAATATTTTATGTTTCCATAACTTTAATTGTTAATATTCACTTTTTAAGCTCAAGATGTGATGATGAGTGGAGGAGAAAACTCTACCCCATGTTCTAAATTTGGCTCTGACCTAACCAATCTCTGGCAAGCAGCACAGCTTCTTTGAGTTTTAGATTCCTCACTTGTGAAATAACTACTTTGAAGCCAATGATACCTAAAGCAACTTCCATCTCTATCATTCTAATTGTTGATGAGTAAGTAGCTATTAAGTGTCAAACCCAAAAACTATGTCCTTTCAACTAGTTTTGGTTGGGTTGAGGGGCTAGTGAATCTGCGATAGTTGGATTTTTTATTTCAAAACTCAAGCTCAAGCATTAAGTATCTTCCCCAGTGATTCTCAGAGTGAATGTCTTCATTCTAATCGCTCTACTTTAACAATTCCACTGTTTGACAGTTACTTAAAAGACGCAGGGAATAGTGTGTATTTTAATTGACTCCTGGATATATAAGTTAACAGAGCAGGACTAGGATGTGGGTTTTATAAAAATAATTTATACTCGACTTAGAAATTTAATTGCATGGTTGTAACTGATGGTCTAAAAACTCCCCAACTAAGCAAAATAACGAAACCTCAGTGAAAGTAATGGGCTCGGAGAGTCATGAAACTTACAATGCGGTATTTTAACATTTTGGTTTCCACATCATTGCCAAAGGACGTCAGAACTGAGTGGAGGGATTTGGGTTGACCACAGACTCTGTGGCTGACCCACCACGTGAGCGAAAAAGGCCATTTCATTTTTGGCTTTAGTTTTTCTCTTTTGGGGAGAAAAACTGAAGAATAGGTCGAAATACAAAATGCCTTTTAATTAAATGCCACCTCACTATTTTATCGGGCTAGCATGCTTTATTAATATTTGTTAGGGAATAGTTAAGTCCTGGCAGCCTTCGTCTACTGTTTGGTGCATTTGTGAATTCACCCTACCCAAAAAATATGCAGCTAGCTTCTGATTGCTCAGACTAAGGTAGGGGAGAAAATGCGCAGAGGCACCAAGCAATGAACAATATAAACATTTAAAATAATATATACATTTGGAACGAGCCGCAGCTTTCTGTGTTCAGATTTAACTGTGCACAGACGCCTCAAGATGCAAAAGGCATCTCCTTCTCGGCAGCCGGCTGAGCTGGCGCCCTGCCTGGGTGAGATCTGCGGCTTTCTTCCCAGGCCAGCGCCCGCTACGTGCGGTGTGGCGCTGCCTCCACGCCCCCTCGCCCCGGGCTCGCTCAGTCCCGCGGGCGAGGGTGTTCCCGAACCACTCCCCACCCCACCCCAAGCCCTGCAAGTCTGGAACCACGGCGGTCACGTACTCCGGGCGAGGGCTCGCGCCCCAGCTGGGCTCTGGTTGGTCCGAAGGATTGGGTCACGTGGTCCGGACAGATAAGAGGCCTTTTCCGAGCGTCACCCGCAATCCGCCCGAGCTACGGCCCAGCGGGGACAGCTGGGAGCCGCGTGCGAACTTGCGCAGGCAGCGAGTGTGGGCTCTCTCGGCCCCACCGCGCGGTCTCTGCCTAATGAGCTGCACCAGGTAGGTTCACTGCAGACTCTCGGCCCGGGACAAGAGGGGTGCGCGCAGCCGAGGGGAAGTTGGGCTGCGTTTTCCTTCAGTCCTCTCTTCAAATGGAGACGCCACGGGAGGGCAAGTTGACTGACTGCTGAGTTGAATCTGGCATCCTGGAGGCCTCGGAGGTGTGGAGATTTGCTTTGTGCTTCTTAGGCAGAGCTTTCTTGGTAATCCGCACCTTAGATCAGAAACTGTCTTAAAGAGAGTCAGCTTTAGTTCTTATTCCATTATGAATTGCGACTGTAATCTCTTGGTCCCTCACAGATGTCCCAAGGATTCTTAGCTTGTGGGAACAGCACTTTGATATTGCTGGTTGGATAGTTTAAAATGGGGGGGGGGGACTACAGAATGATGATTTCTCCTCCTCCACTCTTATCACGGTTTGCTCAAACTCAGTCTCAGAGTTTGAGCAAACGATAATTTTTGAACTCTTGGCTAGGATTTAAAATTCTAGAAAAATTGCTAAATTCTAAAACTGTCTATAAGTGCAAAAAGTAAAAAAACAAAACAAAACATAACAGACCTCCTACAAAATTACTTTAAATAGCTTCCCCAAACGTAACAGCAGACGTATCTAAAAATCGGTTAACTATTATTAGACCCACAAATATAGCTTTAGCTTTTATTTATTTTGGTCTAAGTTTGTATCTATTCCAGAAAAATACCAGGAATAATAAAGTAAATTCTGTGAATGTTCTTTTGTATTCATTCTGTGATAATGACCGTTCACCTATACACTTAGAGCTGCTGTGAAGAGTTACTAAGAAATGTCATGTACTGTATACACACACCACTTATCTGTAAGGCGAGGATAGGGAAAATTAGCCCATAAGCTTGGCAATATGTACTGGGGGCTAAGGGCCAGGAGAAAAACCTTGATGGACACTTCTTAATTTAATATTGCTGAGCTTAGTTATGTTTAAATTTTAAAATAGTTTTATTCTTTCTAGTTATAAATATTCATTGCCAAAACATTAGAAAATACCAAAAAGGTACAAAGATAAAAATAAATCATTTATAATTCTATCACTCCAAGATAATTAACTTTTCAGTTTATTTCCTATTAAGTTTTTTGATATTTCTAAGTTCATATATATAATTTTCAGGTAATCAACTTTTACACTTAATTGTAGACTTGTCATGGATGTCTTTCTATAGCAACATGTTATGTAAAGTTTTTCTTTAAGTGCATGCTTTGCTAGCTTGAATTTTGGTTCGTTATGTGTGAAAAATGAGGAAGAGCATGATAGTCAAGGTGCAAAGATAACCCCAGACTTCATTCACTCTTTCCAGCCTTCTCTCAGAACTGTTTTATGAAAATTTTTATTGCTGTTTTCTTCAAGTGGGTTACCTTTTCAGAGATGTGTAATCAGTTCACCAGCAAAACCAGCAAAGTAGCCAGAGGGAGCACAGGGTCTGGAACTGTGCTTGCAGAACCTATCTGGTCATTAGCATCATCTGGGAAGCTTTAAGAATATATGTACCTCTTTGTCCCCACCCCCAGAAGTTTTGCCTCAGTGGCTCTAAGTCCCAGGAATCTGCTTGAAAGAGAAAGAAAATTAACTCTCTAAGCTATTGTGACCAGACAAGTTTGAGAAGCTCTGGTCCAGAACAGAACCAGTGGTTTTTAGAGCTATATTAAATATGATCTGATCCAACCCTTTCCTCAGGAGAGGAAACTAAGACCCCTAAGTGTTTTAAGTAGTTAAGCAGTTAACCCGTGGCTTTGTGACTGTTAAAGAGTAGAACTAAACATATCTGATCATCTAATACTGTTTTCTTTACTGCATTTGATAGCACCTTCCTGATACTGTGCCAGCTATAATTTAGCCAATACAAAAACAGTATGTATATACTTGAGACCAGGGGAAGAGCATTCCAGATGCAGATGATAACAACTCCTCCTCTTCTTATATTCCAGAATGATCCAGGTTTTAGATCCACGGCCTTTGACAAGTTCAGTCATGCCAGTGGATGTCGCCATGAGGCTCTGCTTGGCTCATTCGCCACCTCTGAAGAGTTTCCTGGGCCCTTATGATGACTTTCAACGAAGAAATTTTGTCAACAAATTAAAGCCTCTAAAACCATGTCTCAATATAAAACAGGAAGCCAAATCACAGAACGACTGGAAGCGTTCACACAACCAAGGCAAGAAACGAGTCGTGTTTGCTGACTCCAAGGGTCTCTCTCTCACTGCTGTTCATGTCTTCTCTGACGTCCCAGAAGAACCAGCATGGGATCTGCAGTTTGATCTCTTGGACCTTAATGATCTGTCCTCTGGCTTAAAACTCCATGAGGAGAAAAACTTGATTTTAGATTTCCCTCAGCCTTCGAGTGATTACTTAAGTTTTCGGAACCACTTTCAGAAGAACTTTGTGTGTCTGGAGAACTGCTCTCTGCAAGAGCGAACAGTAACTGGGACTGTGAAAGTGAAAAACATGAGCTTTGAGAAGAAGGTTCAGGTCCGTATTACTTTTGATACCTGGAAAAGCTATACCAACGTGGACTGTGTCTACATGAAAAATGTGTATGGTGGCTCAGATAGTGATACCTTCTCGTTTGCCATTGATTTACCCTCTGTTATTCCAACTGAGGAGAAAATTGAGTTCTGCATTTCTTACCATGTTAATGGGCAGGTCTTCTGGGACAACAACGATGGTCAGAATTATAGAATTGTCCATGTGCAATGGAAACCTGATGGAGTACAGACACAGATGACATCCCAGGACTGTGCATTTCACCGGGGGTCCCCCAAGGCTGAGTTAGAGTCAACAGTCTTTGGCAGTCCAAGGCTGGCCAGTGGGCTCTTCCCAGAATGGCAGAGTTGGGGGAGAATGGAGAACTTGGCCTCCTATCGATGAATTAAGCAACCTAGTGACTAGTCTTGACCTGTCTTATTCCCCATGTAATCCCCCAGGTCTATATTGCTCAATATTAGGAAGTCTTAGCTACTTTCCTTCAGTAGGTTTAGGTATGAGCTTTTGGGACCTGGCTACAAAAAAGAAAAAAAAAAGAGCCACTTGAGAATTTAGTGTTGGTATCTATATCAATGATGCTGCCCAACTTTGCTGGGAGGATTAAGTAACAGCCTGGAAGTTCATTTTTATAAAAGTAATACTTTTTAAATGCCATTTCTCCTTCCCTCTCAATTGACTAGCTTTCTTGGAGGGTAAAGAAAGGTTGAGGAAGGACAGTTGATGGTGATGGAAAGCTGTATTAATGGTATGAGGAATGTCTGAAAAGTGTTCACAAAGCTCTGTAGCTTGAGTCAGAGTAGGAGCGAAAGGTCTGATACTTAACTGCTGGTGAGAAAATGTAAGGTTATTTTGTGTTTTTAAGTTGGCTTTATAGTTCTTTCCTGGGAGGAATCCTATGTAGAGGAGAGAAAAAGATCTATATATTTCTCTGGAGAAAAACCAAACAAACTTTAGGGGTGTTGGGTGATGCTGGGGGAAAGGTGAGTTATAACTCTAGAGAATCAAAATTTTAAGTTAAGCCTTTCTGTTAAAACATGATTTATCAAAAACTGTGATTTGGGGAAAGTTTAAGCAAATCTGGCTTTGTAGTTGTAATGCTTTGTGAACAAAGCATCATGCTTGGGTTCCCAGAGAATGCTGCTTAACCAAAAAGCCATGCCATCATCAATGGCTAACAACTTGTAGGGACTCTGAGTCATGTCAAAGATAGCTCTTTGCAAGTGCCTTGATTAAACCAGAATATTGTAGTTGCTTAACCCAAATATCTGAAGGGTCATCTGATAACTCATGAGTGGCCTCATGAGAAGGCCCACCCTGTATGCTGGCATTCCTCCTGCAGTACTATTGTATCTTAGAGAGTGTTGTCAGTGTACACAACTCACATCCTTCATATTGAAGGCGACTTATTTTTTCACGACACTTTTTCAATGTGATGTTGGAAGTGAGGACTGACACTGATTCGCAATTCAAGAATCCAGTACCTTGCACATAAAAGTAGCAATCTATTTCTTGCCTCTATTTATCTTGTTGTTTTAAGTCTTTCTACCAATTTCTTTGAAGTCAAAATATATATTTTTTAGAATGAATGAATTGTTTTGGATGTGTTGTAATATATTTGTTTTGAGGTATGCATAAATCCATTCTGTAAGATCTTAAGGACAGGAGTATTTGCCTCTATCATGTGCATGTCCATTGAGAGGTGTTCAGAGAATGCAGTTAATTTTAACACGTGTGATCTGCCAGGCTGGAAAAGTACTATTGGAATAACTCTGCTGTGACAGTATTTGAAGTTTGGGTAGCACCCACATTTTTCTACTCTCAATATTTCACTCTCCTATAGCTATCCATAGTGAATGTCTCACTGTAAGAATAAAAGTGTTTGATATAAGATCTAAGTGTGTTTTCTTTGTCAAAGCCATAGTTAAATAAGAAACTATGAACTGAGATTCTCCCATTTAGTTTAAGGACAACTGAGCAAGGCTAATTTTGGATCTGGAATTAGACTCACCGGAGGGCATTTACATGGTCACAGTCTCGTGGGTGACTTCCTACCACGATGATCATTGGGGCTGGAGTTCAGGAGCAGTGACTTTAGCTGTGCCCTGGACTGTTCCCATCTGTGCTGACTGCTCATCACATATACTCAGCTGGGTCAAAGTTATTGGTGGTGGTGGTAGGGGACACTTAACTTTAAAATAGGGGCAGAAATGGTGTGGGAAGGGCTGGAATGGCTTCTACCTCTTGAGCACCAGCGCCTTACTGAAGAGGCAAAGCTTGGAGCTGCACAGAGGGCAGAGGGAGGGGCCGGTGGGCATCAGCCCCAGACCAAAGGGAGAAGCTCAGTTCCTTGGGGTGAGAGGCAGCGGGTCTTTGACCTAAGCTGTAGTTTCAGTTCTTCCCTAAATTTCAGAAAGATATTCTGAATCTTAAGGGGAAATAAGTGACTGACCTACTAGAAAAGCCCAGTTATGAAGAGTAAGTCATCGTATAACATCATTGGAAGTCTTAAACTGCAGGCCTGCAGGCTGTATCTGGCTGCAGATGTGTTTTGTTTGACACAGGGATTTTTTGTTTCTTTTTTCATTTTTTAAACAGAATATATTGCCAAGATTAAACAATCAGCAGACTTTATTTTTATTTTTCAAGAAAAATTGCTAGATCTTTCTTTACGGTAATATCTACCTGGAACTAAGTAGCAGCTACCCCTTTAGATGAGGCATGCATTCCTTCATGAAATGTCCTGCCTTGTGTTGTCACAGATCTCACCCATTGCATCATTCTTTTAAACTATCTGCGTGACCTCTGTAGCTGCTGGAGTTTGTTACTCTTGTTTCCTCTGGCTTTTTATTCATGCTGATGTTTGTGTGAAAAACACTCTCTTCCCACAGGACGGAGAACAATAATCTTGGGTCCAACAGGGACCCTGAAGACCATGTGACTCCAATGCCTAACTTTATACAAGAGAGGGCAAGTGGCTTGTTCAAGGTCCCATGCCAGATTGAATCAGACTGGAAAATGAATTCTGGGCTGGACAGTGACTTTTTGTCTAGTGTTCTTCTGCTTCATACTTCTTCCCTGGTGACCCTCCTTTGTAGTTGTACCCTTTCTTTTAAAAAATATTATTTTTTTTTCAATTACAGTTGACATAATGTGTTAGTTTCAGGTGCATGCTCCCTTAAAGAGGAAATGCTTTCCAGGCAGGCACAGCGCTGGTCAGCTCTTGCTGGTTGCCTGTGTCAACTTGACCGAGTGCTGGCTTGTCTCCAGGCTGCATGTGAATGACTGAAGGAGAGTTTGGTCAAAGAGCAGGGTGTTCCTGAATGTTTCCTATGGAACGGAATCATCCATATTTCACATCCTGATACCTCATATAATAGAGAAGCAACAAAGCTTTTAAAATTGAACATGAGAGAATGGCTTGAATTTGGGGTGCATGATAGTTTGTTCTAAAAAAGTAAGGTCTAATTTAGTTAAAGGAAGGACTCTGTTATTTTCTAAATCTATGGCTCTCCTTTCAGTTTATTTACAAATTGAAAGTCTGAAAATCCCTAGTGTGGTTAGTGAACTGTGCATCTTCATCAATATGAATCCAAAAGTTTTGTTCAAGTTTGGGTGGTCCTTCAGTCCACAAAGAGAGAGTCTCTACTTCAGCTTTCATTGCCAGGTGGTGCCCAGTATTTTAGCGACTACTGGGAGTTGTGGCCTGAACACTCTTGTTAGCGGGCAGGGACCCCGAACACCAAGCAGTCTTTCACGTGCAGTCTTGATGACTCTTTGCCTCCTGACCCTTCCCTCTTTCTGCCAAAGAGTGGACTCCCACCACTGGGTTTAGAACAGTGGTCCCCAACCAACCCCTGGGCCGCAGACTGGTACCGGTTCATTTCCGGTTAGGAACCGTGGGAGGTGAGCAGCAGTGGAGCTGGCGAAGCTTCATCCGTGTTTGCAGCGCTCTCCAGCACTAGCAGCACTGCCTCAGATCCACTTCAGATCATCAGGCATTAGATTCTCACAAGAGCACCGGTTCCTCATGCTGAAAAGTTTGGGTGCTGCTGGTTTAGAGGATCCTTTTAGGCCAGTGGTCCTCAACCCTGGCTGCATATTGGAACCATCTGGAGAGCTTTAAAAACTACCGATGCCTGCCTCCCTGCCCCCTAAAAGTTCCCCAAATTCTGATTTAATTGGTCTGAATTGTGTCACAGGCACTGGAAGTTTTTGGGAGCTTCCCAGTTGTTTTCAATATGCATAAAAGTTGTGGGCCTCTGCTCTGCTAGAAGCTGTTGAAATGTCTTCAACTGCTCCATTTCAGAAAGAGAGTTATACATGTTTCAGAGGATTTCTCCATTCACTTCTCTTTTACAGATGGTGAAATAGAGGCCCAGAGTGGTTTAAACTCACTCAAGATTATAGAAATGGTACAGCCTGGCTCCCTGACTCTTTTTTCAGATATCCCCACCCCTGCCCATATCATGTTCCTCTAACGACCTGAACATAGACTTCTTAGTTTTACCAACTGAGTTACTTTTTTTCTCTTCTTTGATCTTTTGTATATAAGGGTATGCTAATGAGGATGTCTTTGGTTGCAAGTGACACGATTTTCTGACTTAACGAGCTTAAATAACAAAGAAAATTTATGATCTCATCTCACAATATGAGTTCCAAGGTAAGGTGTTTTCAAAGTTGGTTAATTCAGTAGTTTTAAACTCAAGTTATTTCCTTTTTTTTTCTCCTTCAATCCTTATTACTTTTGACTGCACCTTTGCTAACTCACTTCCTAATTACAAGATGGCTGCCACAGTTTCCAGGTATCATATGCAGACACAACACCACGCAATAGAAGAAAAAGCCCACCTCTTTCTTGTGTCACTTTTTAAGGGTGAATAACCTTTTCCCATAAGTTCGTCCCACCGTCCACCACATGACTCAATCCCTGGAAGGAGGATGAGACTTTATGATTGGCTCAGACAAGTCAAGATCCCCACCTTCCTCTGCCTCATCCCAACCAGGGGCTAAAGGAGATCCAACTTCTGAAAAGCAAAGTCATATGAAGGAGGGGATGCTGGAACTTCACAATTTGCAAATATCTTGAGTGAGAAAGGAGCTGAGTGAGAAAGGAGGTTCAGTTTTCTGCATACCCCTTCGCCAGAATATTGACTTCTGAATTCTTAAATCTCTATGTTTCAGTGGAATACAGAACATAAGTGAAAGAGAATGGCAGCTACTCCTACCTAACACAAATGAATCTCACAAACATAAAATTGAGCATAAAAAGTAGGAAGCGGAAAATACAGTATGACTCATTTATGTAAGGTTCAATAAAATCTATCTATATCTATATCTAATAAGAGAAAGCAAGAGAATAATAAGTAGAATTTTGCATAGTGATTACTTCTAGTGGAGAAAAAAAGGAAATTGGGGAGGGGTACAGAGAAGGATTAAAAAATATTGCTAACATTTTCTTAAGCAAAATTTTTTTGTATATGCATGAAAATTTGTATATTTATATTATATATATACATGTATTTACAATAGAAAATTTAAACAGGTTTTATTATTACCTATAAGCATAGTAAAAACTTTCTCATTTGCATCCTATATGAAATTATTTCTTTTTCAATTTTTTTTTGGGGGTAGGTATGATCTCTTCCCTTATATATATCATTAAGAATGATAAATTGTTTTGGAATATCTGGGTTTTGAAAGCATTGTTCTGCCAGCCTTTTTGAAGTAGTTTGTATTCATGACTCTGGATCATTTTTGTATGTTTCTCCAACCTGCTTCGGTGTTACAAGCTGAGTAGAAGTTTCCTTTATGTTCTCATTGCTGCTGCAAAAACAAAAATTAAAGTTAAATCCTTAGGTGTTTCTGTTATGGACTAGCTATTTTCTACTTTCTTGGTGCTTACATCTGGGGTTTTAGGTGAGAGAAAGGGAGATCTTATTTTACATAGTAACCACCCTTCCTTAACATTCTGAATGGCACCTGTGGAATGGAAAGCCCCTTGCTGGTACCACCACCCACATCTATGGGCACCTACACCACCCTGCCTTTCTGATTCCCGGCACAGTCTCCCACCCTTATTTATCTACACTAAGGGTAAAGAGAGGCACCCTCCCATCTTGGGATCAGTTCCAACTGCATTATATCATGGTCTAGTTTCAGCATTCTTGGAAAATAATGATCAGGTCACACCTATGCCAGAAACTTGCCATTACAGCAACAAAAAATATAGATGCTATATGTCACAAAAAGATACAGCCAAAACAATAGCCAGTGGGGGCGCCTGGTTGTTTGCTGGTACAGCTTCTCAAAGCCCCTTTGTCCTACTCATGCTCTGATAAGGGACTAGGTATTAACAGCTCACGACAGTATGAGTCCACCAAGTCAGAGGAGCTGGTGAGTCACACACACCTACGCCCTCAAGAAGATATTTTGTCCCAGCCATTTAAGATGCTAACCAGATCAAAGTAATTCAACACGACTATAACCAGACACACAAAGACGCAAATGTCCAGTTATGTACACTGTTAGATATGCAGCCTCCAGAATTAATATTTGGATGTATCCTAGTCAATAGTCTATAATCAGACTTAGGCTTCAGCCAGAATCTTTACTGTTGCTACCAAGATCCTGGCTGACAACTTTAAAAAATAAAAACAACCCCCCTAAGCAAACTCCTTGTAGCAAATAACAAATATTCCACGTACACACTTAAGCTATTTTTATGACAACTGGTCATTATCATAAGCTTGTTTTGGGGTTTAAAGCTTTATAATGCAGATGTATACTTGAAATACCATTTGAGCTGTGATATGTTTATGAGGCTGCTGCTGGTGGATGCCTTCTGTGATTTAAGATATGATAGGAAGGTAGATTATTTTATTTACTGAAGGTGGAGACTGCTTCTTTTTTTTACAATTTCACAGTCTAACATCTCATCAGAAATAGGTTTTATTTTTATACATACACGCATGCACACACACATGCACACACACATATTAGCTAAGGGGACTCAGAGATAAACTGAGTATCGGGGAGGGTAGAGAGGGCAGAGTAGAAGAGGGTACCACACTGAAGTGGGGAAGTCTGTCAAGTTTGCGAGAAAGACTATATTTTTTTATATACTGAGTTAGAGGTGACAGTGTAGCATCTGCAATTATTCTATGATTAATTGGTGATGAAGATGAGTTTAGATCTCGATATATAATTGTAGAAAATGGTGAAGTGGTTTCTCTAAGGAATATTGTTACTTCTAACACCTATCCACTTGTCCCTTTCTACCTTTTGCGGTTAATAAGTGTACGACACCATCTTCAACTCCCCTGCTCTCGGCCCCTGAACCTTAGATGGTCCTTTTCTGACTTTCCTCTAGCTGTATCCTTCCCCAAAGAGTGAGTGGTCCATGAGGCCTAGGGGATGTGCCCACCTGGAACCCATGCACGCCCCCTCTCTAAACTGTGCTCACGATACCCCTGCACCTAGATCTGCTTCCCCTACTGAGCCCACATCCATGACTCTGCTCCGAGTGTGTGCTGCTGAGGGTGGACAACACCACCAGTGGCTGTACCCTTGGAAGATGGGGTGAAAGAGTTCACATGGTCTGCACTTGGACTGGACGTGGGCTGGAGTATTTTTTTCATAAGAGTGAGGTCCCCAGTGGAGCAGGATGAAGTTTGGGTGGGAAGGGAAGGAAACTGACTGGACTGGGGCCTCCATTTGCATTCTTGCTCTGGGCCCCGTGAATCTTGGAAGCCTTTAACTTCACTTACTCTTCCACATCTCAGCCCTTTAGCTCCTTGATTATAAGACTCCTTCTTTTGATCTTTATTCACTGCTCTTTTCATGCATGACTGCTGTGGCGAGAACTCTCAGCTGGTGCACTCTGTGACAGGACAAACCCAGCCACGTCTTCCCACCTGTCTTTGCTCCCATGTCCTTCCTCACCCTGCTTCTTTGTTGTAGCTGCCCTCCAATGTGTCTCTCAAAATGGGGTGGGGACAGTATGCTGTCAGTTACAGAAGGGCATAGAGAGAAGGTCATGGGGGTGCTGACCAAGGCCAGCTTCTGTAGAGTTTTACAGGTTTCTTGTCTTGAGGTGATATTGTGAGAAAGTGCAGATCTTTTTTTTTTTTTGAGGTAAAATGATAACCTTATTTTTTATATGAATCTGAGATGACAAAGATACTGTATTAGGGATTTTCTATTGTCATAAGTGAAAATAAGACTTAAGGTTAAGTCTTAGTAGCACATTAGTAGTAGTAGCACATTCAGAAATTATTTTTTTCCCTTTAAAATTTTTTTCTATTAAATATTATTTAATATTATTTAATATTATTAAATATTATTTTTCATTAGTTTTAGGTATACAGCATGGTGCTTAAACATTTGTATAATTTACAAAGTGACCTTTCCACCGGTAAGTCTAGTACCCACCTGGCACGATACATAGTTATTACAATCTTGCTGACTATATTCCTTATGCTGTACTTCACATCCCCATGACTATTTTGTAACTATCAATTTGTACCTTTGAACACCTTCATCTTGTTCACCCAGGCCCCCAAACTCCCTCCCATCTGGTAACCATCAGTTTGTTCTCTGTATCTGAGTCTGTTTTTGTTTTGTTTGTTCGTTAATTTTGTTCCTTAGATTGTACATATAAGTGAAATCAAATGGCATATGTCTTCCTCTGTCTGACTTATTTCACTTAGCATAATACCCCCTAGGTCCATCTATGTCATCACAAATGTAAGATTTCATTCCTTTTTACGGCCGAGAAATATTCTATCGTGTCCATGTACATCTTCCTATCCAGTCATGTATCGATGGACACTTAGGTTGCTTCCATATTTTGGCTATTGTAACTAATGCCTCAATGAACATAGGGGAGGATATATATTTTTATGTTAGGGTTTTGGATTTCTTCAGATAAATACCTAGAAGTGAAATTGTTGGGTCATAAGGTAGTTTTATTTTTAATTTTTTGAGGAATCTCCTGTTTTCCACAGGGGCTGCACCAATTTTCAAGTCCACCAACAGTGAATGAGGGTTCCCTTTTCTCCACATCCTCACCAACACTTGTTGTTTGTTAATTTATTAATTATAGCCATTTAGAGAAAGTGCAGAACTTTGGTCTCTGAGTCCTTTGCAGACATGCAATATGTTGGGGAGAAGGTAGTGGCTCCTTGAAGATGCCTGACCAGCCCAGCAGCAGAGAAAATGATGGAGCTACTGACTGCACTGTTAGAGTTGCTGCGATGGGGACAGAGGCACCTGGAAGACTTTAGCTCCTGGGACTTATGACAACCTGTGGTCTTGAGAGAATTAGCATCTCATAACTCTATATTTAAACATTGCATTAAAAAGTCAAAGGCAACTTTTCTAGGTCTATTAAATAATGTGATACAAGTATAGTTTGCCTAAATTGGACTTGGGAGAAATTTTGCCATAAAGAGGCAAAAAGTAACTAATCTCATTTTTCCTTTTGCTTTCCCTTCTCTCTTTGGCTGATGTTCCCTTACCTTTCATGTCAAAGCTTAAGTGTCACCTCTGCAATGTGGTCTTCTCTGATCACCTAATCTCAAATAGGTATTTCTAGATGGTGCTCCTCATTCTTATTTCATCGAATGTTGAGTGAAGTGCCTGGATCTCTCAATCCATGACCTCATATTTACTGAGCATTTATTAATGTGCCAAAGGCTCATAGTTAGTAAGGAGCAGAGCCAGAATTTGAACTCAAGAAGCCTGATTCCAGAACATGGACGCTTCCTCTCATAGTACCCTGTTCTTTTCCTTCATCCCATGTTTCACAATTGCACAATTATAATTTTGTTTATGACGTTGAGTGAGACCTTTTCTTTTGTCTTGGAATGGCTGCCAAGGCTCAAAGGTGACAAGAAAGGCACTAAGCCCTCCATGCCTCTAAAGAGAGCTCCCAAGCAATTATTAGTAATTGAAGCAGGAGAACTGGCTCTGATACCATCAATTCTGCCCCCATCCCAGGTCTGTGAGGAGAAGACTAAACGGGAGAAAAGGATGTGGGGGAGGGGGAAGAAGGGTCCTTAGAGCCAGCTCATAGGAGGAGCAGAGATCCTGAGAGAGCGGTCCGCCCTGGGGCAGGGAAGGGGGTGCTTCCTCCTCCTCCACACCAAGAGAGACCTGGAAGTGTGCTTGGGAATCAGTAGTATCACATTTCCAGGCTGGACATCTGCTTGGCAGCAGTCCTGCTGTCTGTACTGTGTCTATTTGTGTCCCAGGGGAATAAGAGACATTGGTGAGAGAAGGCAGGCCTGCAAGAAAGGATGGCAATGGAGCAGGGTCTCTCCTACGGCTGGGCATGGAAGGAAACTTGAATTTCCCATGACTCAAAAGGATGCTGAGGAAGGTGTTGGGCCTGAGCTGACTTGCTGGCTTTCACCCAAGTTGACCACCCTCAGGATGAGGGGTTCTCCAACCATAATGTTTGTGGAGTGGGCTATAAGGGGTGGGGAGGAAGAGCTCAAAGCCCCCTGTTGTGCCATGCCAAGCTGCTCCAGAAGCAAGTTTGGGCCACTCTGAGAAGACAGAAGATTTTGGATCAGCTATGAGATAGGAGTTTATATTGGCCCAGACTAAATTTCTATAATTGAAAGTGACAGGAAGTAATGGAATCTGTCCTAGATATTTTAAAAGGAGCAAAGAGGGATGGATATAATTTGACACAGTACAGTTGAGAACAGCGTTTGGAAAAATTAAAACTGTCATGTTTATTCTGTGTTGACCTGGAACCTCTTGGGGAACTGGCACACGTATTTTAATTGTGTGGTCATGTAGGGACTGTCTCTTCTAACTAGACTGTGAGCTCTACTTATGACCTGTCTGCCTTGTTTTCTGCTCTGTCCACAGTACCTGGTACAGAGTCTGGAAAAATAAATGTTAATTGAAGTGAAAAGTAAAAGGCGCCACTGCAGGCACTGCTAATGGGTTCTATTAATCCTTGCATCCTGGATGTCTGACCAGATCCTCTAGTAGATGCTCTGGAATCTTAGATGCCAAAGGGCTATTAGTAACAGGATCTCAGAACAGAGGTCGAGAACATGTGCATTTTAGTCACATAGACCTGTGTTCAAAATTCAGCACACACACTCTTCATTCAGATCTCAGTCAAGTAACATAATATCAGAGCTCCCCTTCCTTCATGTATAAAATGCCTCCATCGTATCAACAAGTCAGGATTGTTGTGGAACTTATACGAGATCATGCATGTAAAGCACTTAGGAACAGAGCAATCTTTTAATAGATGGTGTCTCTGATATATGCGGCCTGAACTGTAGGCAATTTTTTTTCAAGTACCACAACCCGAAGCCTATAGTACTAAGGCTAAGAACTTGGCAGGTATGGGGGTGGGGTGCCCATGTTTCTGTGTATGGAACTGGTGATGGGGGCTTACAGTGTGTGATGTAGGAATCGGGTGAAGATTACATACCCTTTGGAAAGGGCTTTGCAAACTATGAAGTGAGGAGCAGTGCGAGGACTTGTACACTTAATAACGGGTCATGGGCAGACTGGGGTCTTATTGTTTATTTATAGAAATGCTTTGGGGACTTAAAGAGGGGAAGGAAAGCAAAGAATGCATTTCTGTGCAGGAGTGTGTGTGTGTGTGTGTGTAAGAGAGAGATAGATAGATAGATAGAAAGGGAGAGAGAGAGAGAGAGAGAGAGAGAGAGAGAGAGAGAGAGAGAGAGCAAGCGAGAGCGCATGAGTGTGAGTGTGAGCCTTACAGGTTCAGCTTTTTCTGGGCTTACACTCTGATTTCTCCTTATTCCCTTCTCCACTCCTGTATGTCCCAGCTGTCTTAGTACCACATCTCTGGCCAGTCCTGTCTCGGCACCCTGTCTGACCTTGAACTATCATTCAATTCTTCTGGGTATTGCCTTAGCCAGGGAGAGCAGAGTCCTGGCAGAGGCTGCACTGAAAATAATTCACTATGAAAGCTGGGTTTGTTCTCCTCAAAGGGTGAAGCAGGCTAAAAAGAAGAGTTCCCCCCACCCCTCACCCCTTACCTCCACTACTCCACAAGTCCACTCTTGGAAATTACCCTTCCCCTTCCCTGGATGACCTCTGTTCTTAATGAAATGGGAGAAACAGAACAGCCAGTCTTGTTTCCTTTCTAAATGAAAAGATGAACACACTGAGGTGCATTTTAAATGCTGTCTGGCTAGTGTGGGGTGGGCTGGGGGAGGGGAGGAGGCTGACTTGTATTTTCTTTGCCAGATATCTGGGAACCTAGCCCACTTGTACTTTCTCCTTGGAACTTGATGGGCAATGTATTATGGTGGGACGGTTACTGAACCTTCTCCAAATATAAACCTTGCCTTTCCTAGAGTCTTATTCGTTTACAAGGTCAGTTGTGTTCACTGAATATGTTGGTTTTTAGAGAAATAGAAATCAGGCAGGAGCCACTAAAGAAGTTTTAGGTAAGACCCCTGCACAAATCCAGGGCCTCTGCCAGGACCGTTGGGAAAGAAAAAGAAGACTAGAAATGTTGGGAACCATAAGGAGGTGAATGAGAGGAATAACCTTGAAAGGAGTGGCGTGCTTGGGAATGGCTTCTTTAGTAAAGATATGGAAGGATGGAATTTAGACAGAAAAGAAAAGAGTGTTCTGGAAGGATACAAGAGCAAGACCAAAGGCAGGAAGTGGCAAAGACTATGGGGTGCTGGGAAAGCAGAGAGAGAAACGTGCTTGGCCTTACAAGAGAATGACTGGGATTGAAGAAAGTAGTCTTTTTTTCTCTAGCTAATAGGGAGACAAACTGAAGTTTGTCTTCATCTGGAAGCTTTGCAATGAGAGCAGAGAGTTAGACTGTTTGGCTAGGATGGCTCAGGGAGAAAGAGATGGGACTCAGAAGTTCATTTGGAGGTCATTGTAGTAGCCCAGGTGAAAAGGGACAAAAACCTAGGTTGGGGTGGACAGTGGGCCTTATTAGTTGTGAGGGGAACAAGGCAGTGCCAATCCCTCTCTCTGAGTGAGCTGCTTTCTTGGCCTCTGAGTGCAGACAGAGAAATGGTTCTTGGCTGGGCTAGCATGACGATAGTTGTCCAGTTAATAAGATGTGGCTTGGTGCTTACATGAGTAACTTACACAACAGTTCTGGGCACATTAGTGCTCTTAGTGCTTCCTAATTAAGTCAAAGGAAGGGTAAAACATCTGTAGCTGTTTGTTTCTAGTTGTTTGTTTTATAGTTGGTGATGATGGCCAAGAACTGTAGGTCAGTGGGCATGAGTTTTATTTAGCTTAGTGAGTTTTTAATTCTTCATAGGAAATCCAGTGCTCATAATTTCAGTTGCCAGCTCTTTCATTGGATAGGAATCATATATTTATTAACAATTTTTTTAAGAGCCTGTAATTGGATGATAATGACTTCTAAACAGTCAAAATGGTGAATGAAGGACTCACACTAAAGTTTATTATAAAGAGGCATCTTCCTTAAGGGCTTCCTAACTAAGAGCCTATTTACTATTACTTTGCACATAATGCTAATTAAATCAGCTTCTTGTTTCTAACCCACAGAACAGTGGAGGTTAGAAAGAGTTTGTGTATGGCAAAAGAGTATGTTTGTGTGTGTCGGGGGTGGTAGTGGTGGTAGTCATGCTGGCAATAGTGAAATGAAATAATAATCAGATAGGAAGGGACAAGATAAGACAATTTCAAAAATTCAAGAAGCATAGCAGCCTGGACTACTGAGTATCCAAAAATCTGAAGAATCTGTGAAGGCATTTCTGCATGGCATAATCACCAAATTTCACAGTGATAACTGAATTATTAAGAGAAGGTTAAGTTACATTTCAGATATTCTGTTTAAGGAAACTGGGAAGAACATAACTCTTTTCAGAAAGATTTCCATCTTTGTGAGGGAAAATAAACTCAAAAGTTTTCAAGAGCCAGCAAGTAATGTAAATTAGTGAAATGAACTAGGTGTATACAATTGAAGAAGTATTGCATTCGAAGACATGGAAATTCAATTTAAAAAATATTGTCAGTACCAATTAAAACACACATGCCAGCTGAATTAGTCAGCAGGCTGAGAATGTGAAATTCCTGCTCTAAGTGGTTAAATAGTTCCGGAAAGGTTTTGAAAGCCTTGAATGAGGAAGCGTTTGCTTTCTAGATGCATGTAAATGAGTCATTAGTCTACATATATGTAAAATGCTTTTGTATTTTCCCCTAAGTTCAGGTGGTATGACTAGGGATGGTGACAAAATTAAGCGTGTTTATTAATTTAGGCTGGTAGGCTATCATTGGCTGTGACTTCCTTTTAAGAGCTTTTCCTTCACATAGTTAACGAGAAGCTTATAAATTTTGAGAGCCATAAAACTGTTCGAATTGGAAGAACTCTAGAAGAATTGCAGGAAAACATTTGGAAATAATGAGATCAAAGGGAATGAGAGACCAAAGTGAAACTTGACAGTGAAGACAGACCACTGAAGAAAAAGAAAATGATTGAAAACAAGAATAAGGTCAAAATGTTGTTAGACTATTCAATTAGATATACAAGATATAAATAATGAATTTGTAAGACTTGAGATGGAATAACATAAGGTGGGAGGTTTAATTGCAGCCCCATATATCAGCCCTGGTACCAGGTAGGCATTTCTGTTGAATAAAAGCCTCTCACCCCACCTGTGCAAAGATGGCTTTTAGCTTCAAAAGACAGATTTCCTATACTCTTTGCCTTTTTAATGAACATTAGTGCATCACAGGGATGGACTTCTGATAGAACTGGCTTATATTTGCCCCAAACTATTTTGTCACTAATTACATGTGTGAATCAAGAATGTGCTCAGTTGGACTTATTGTATTGTATCTGAAAACAAAATAAATTGCTTTTATGAAAAAGTGCTATATAAATAAATATATCAATATATGATTAAATAAAATATGCCCATATTTTCTTAATAACTACTAAAGGCTTCTAAGAAAGTGTTATGCTATATATATTTTGTTCTCTTAAGGTAAAAATTATTTCCCATGGCTGTTTTTAAAAGAATGCCTTTGGGTGAGAGTAACGACATTGCCTTTTTCTTTTCCTATACCCTTTCCCCTCAGCCCCAAGGAACATTCCACTGTAATATCATAGACCTGAAATACCAGCAGATAATGTAAGGCAGGTCGTCCAACGGTGAAGATCTACAGAAGTGGATTTCAACTCTGCTTACGTGTTGAAATCACCCCTGTAACTTTACAAATACAGATGCCCAGGCCTGTCTAACAAAGATTCTGAATCAGTTGGGTTGAGGCCCAAATATCACCATTTTAAAAGCTTTCAAAATGATTCTCATGGGCAGCCAGGGCTGGGACCCACTAGTCTACAGGAACCAGAGGAGGGTTGCAAAGATAGGTGGTTAAATTGCAAGACAGAAAGACCAAGAGCATCGAGAGAACCACAGGGTCCAGAAAACAGGCAACTTCCTAATGTCCCAGTCTCTACTGCTTTTATTCTACTTACGCTGGGAGAAACAAAGCCCAAGCATGCTGAATACTAGAAGTAGCTAGAAAGTGTGAGGATGGAGAAAGGCAATAGTGTGTGCCAGGTTACTTATAACCTGCAGTCAGTAAGGCAGGACAGAGAGACCCCAAAGTACTGGGCTGACCTAGTGAAATGACTCATTTGGTCTATTACGTTAGTGACCCCAGTTAGTGACTTCAGCTGCATCTAATCTGGTGTCACAACTGTGACATTAATCTTATCTTTTATTCTAAGTCACCTTTAAACCTTTGTGTAATGAATAGTATTTGAATAAGTGCAATAAAAAATCTGCATGTGGTTTGTATTGAGGAATTCCTCATGTTTGGGGTAGATCTGGCACCCCAACTGGGGACAAGGCTCAGGAGAGGCCATAGAGCCGCAGTGAAAGGAGAAGTCTGAAGACTTGGGAAGAGAAAACTCCAACTTCTTAGGTTGATGAAGTGGCATTTACCAACCACAAATAAATACTAGGGGCACATTAAATGATTGAGCTGGACAGGAGTTTGCCAACCATCTGACTCAATTATCTCTATTTACAGGGCAGGAAAGTAAAGAGAAGGAGATTAAGACAAAGCAAACACAGCTGAGTTCATTACTCAGCATCTCTATGTCATGATGCTGCAAAGCTACCCAGGTGCTTTACCTGTGGTCATTACTACTTTAGCGAGAAGTACTTTCAACCAAACACTTGTCTCTCAACTCTGTTTAGTTACATGAGAGAATGGAATCTTGTGGGGCACAGGAAGAATGGTGTAGGCAAACTTTAGTGAATTGCCCAGAGGTGGCACACACACACTGTAGCCACCTACAGTGTGTGTGTGCAAGAGACCACTGGCATCAGAATTTAACTAATATTTGTTGAGGATCTTTTGTGTACTAATAACTTATTTAACCCTCACACAATCCTTTAAAATAAAATTCAAATGATTCCATTTTATAGTTGAGAATCCTGAAGTTCAGACAGGCAAGTCACTTTTCCAAGGTTACACAGCTTGTCAGTGTATAGGACTGGGGAAAGCTCACCAACTCCAGTGTTCCTCCCACTGAGTGACGGTGTCTCTGGGCCATATCATAAATTCCAAAGGAGTCTCCAGGCTGGGAAGTTGTGTTCTTCATGTATGCAGCTGCTCACTTGGATTTTTAGTACTTTAATTTCAAATTCAAAAAGTCAATTTGCTCACCTATTTCTTTACTAGAAAGTGAGCCTTGTTAATATATAAAAGTCACAGTTCAACTTGTCTTTGGCCTCTCAGAGCTCAGTGAGTTGTTTTGCTTTTACTGTGTCCTGTTCTTAAGCAAAGGAAAAAGAAAAACAAAGTGCAATGAAAATAAACAATGAGTAAGAACTTGTTAATAATTGCAGTTTTGTTAAATTCCTCACATCTTTTTTTTTTTCCAAATTCAAAATTCTTTAACTTTTCTGGGCCTTTATACAGTATAGTAGTGGGGAAAGGGTTTGTTGCTGGATATGAGCAGAACTAACCCCTACTCCCACCATCTTTCTTCTCTACCTCTTTTTCTTTCCTTTTCTCGTTCTTCCTTCCTGCACAGGTGGAGCTGCTCTCCTGGTAGGTGATGAAAAGGGACTGTGGGTTTGAATGAATATATTTATCTGTGACTTGAATGATGAAGTAGAAAGAGTTTTAAGTTGAGAATATTTCCTAGATGAGATGAGATGAGATGAGATGAGATGAGATGAGTGAGGGGGCCTAAACCTCAATCAGTCCTGCACCACATTTTCAAGAGCCTTGATGTGCTGTTGTAGACCCTGGAGATAAATGAGAAACAAGACAAAGGCCCTGCCCTCCAGGGCTTGTAATTTGCTTAGAGAGGCTGTCCTTTGTGCAGCCCTGAGAAGATGGGAACTAGAGGACAGCCCGGAGCAAGCTCTTTCAGCCTAGAAGGAGGATGAGGAGGACTGTGGGGAAGGAAAAGTTTCACAGGGGCAGATCCAAGGCACTGGTCTGATGGCAGTGCTAAACATCCTGAAACTGGGGAGGTAAACCTGCTGAGGTTGGAGTCAGACAGATCAGTATTTACGCCCAGGCTGTCTTTACAAGCTGTGTGAGCCTGGGTTGGCTCATTACTCCTTCGAGTCCTCATCCATAAAATGGAGCTGCTATAGGTACCTGCCTTATTAGGTTGTTGTGAAAATTTATGGCATATTACATGTAAAACACTTATCTCAGGACTTGGTCCTCAATAATATTGGGCCAGACCTTGTCTAGCAGAGAAAGGTTGACCCTTCTGTTTTTCTTAATGCATAAGGCTAGAAAGCAGAAGATTGAGCTGAAGTGTATATGAATAATTTCTCTTTAGAGGTCTCAGCGGGGAGTTTGACTATCAAAACTAATTTTCTAAAATTTCTGTCTTCTTTTGGACAAACTAGCAAGCAAAACTCAAACATCTGAAAGGGTAGCTATCACACGATCATTTCCTTTGTTCTTCCTTTTGAAATTAATTATTTCAACCCAAATAATTGTGCTGGACTGCTAGATATCTCTGCTTCAAATTATATTTGCTTTGAGCAATCCAAAATTACAGGATAATTGAAGGTCTCTTTGCAATTCTTTGCTGTACTTGGAGAGTAGCAGAAACTTTTGCCAGTAGAACTCACAGTTACATTCATGATATGTTTTCACTGTCACTGGTTCCAAAAGCTGGACTTCTAATTGGTTTTCAAGTGAGTTTATTTTCACAAAATCAATATGTATGTGATGAGATATGATAAGGTCTTCCTACAAGAAAGAACAACATTCCGAAGTTTGACTCGCTTTTAGAAATCTTTGGACTTAAATCAAAGTTGGAGGCATATTTACATTTGGGGATAAAAAAGACCAACTGAGACTTGGTAAACAAGAAAGTGAACATGAAATTGAACCCTAAGGAGAAGAATTGCAGCTTTGATAAATGGCAACCTAATTTGGGAAAGAGATGCCTTTATTTAAACACCATCATAGCCAAGTGGCCTGAGATGAAGGCTTTGTGATAGGTTCCCAAGCAGACCCATGCAGTAGGGCTCTGAATGGCAATGGATCCTTTCATTTACCCTTAAATCAATCCCTTATTAAAATGATTCTGGCTTCTGAAAAAGATTTTCCTACTGAAAAGAGAATTTACTTGCAAGAACTTGTCTAATCTGTTACATAATTCTGAATAATTTGCCCTTTAGGTCAACATTACTGGTGTTTGAATAAACCTCACAGTGCCTTAAACATAGAAGGATTAAACTTAGTCTTATTCCTTTTTGATCTAGATTTTTGGAGAAGCCATGGTGTTGTTGGAATGTGTTCCACATTTTCAATTTAAATATGTGATTTATATTTTATGCTTTGGAGGTAACAGTATAACCTTGTAAACTAACAGTCATTAGGATTATAAACAGTGATTTGTGCTCATTGTGGCTCCAAAGTAGAAATGAGTTGAAATGGATAAACCCAAGGTATGCAGTTTTGGTAGGGTTCTTGTTTGTTGTTTATTAATCAAGGGGAGAGTGGTTTCCTCTTTTGGGTTACAGCCCATTTTCCAACTTTTATTGTGTGGAGGATGGGTGGTAATTATTGAGAGCTGCAGATGATCATCTACCTGATATCTAACAATTTGTAAATGTTTACTATGTGTCAGGTTCTAGGCTAGACACTAGAGACTCACAAGTGGGTAGAACCAGGTACAGTCCAATAGAGATCCCAGAAAAAAATTAATGTATATACAGTCAGTTGATCTTTGACAAACGCATCAAGTATATATAACGGGAAAGAATGGTCTCTTCAATAAATGGTATTAAAAAAACCTGAATATCCACATGCCAAAAAATAAAATAAAATAAAACTGGATCCATATCTTACGCCATACACAAAAATTAACTCTAAGTGGATTAAAGATTTAAATATAAGACCGAAAATTATAAAACTCCTAGAAAAAGTGTAGGGAGAAAACTCCTTGATGTTGGTCTTAGCAATAATTGTTTTGGATGTGACATCAAAAATACAAGTAACAAAAGTAAAAACAAACAAGTGGAACTGTGTCAAACTAGAAAGCTTCTCTATAGCAAAGGAAACACTCAACAAAATGAAAAAGCAACCTATGAAATGGGAAAAAATATTTGCAAAACATTTATCAGATAAAGGGTTAATATCCTAAATATATAAGAAATTTATACAACCCAATAGTAAAAAAAAAAAAAAAAAAAAAGCAATCCAATTTAAAAAATAGTCCAAGGGCCTGAATAGACATTTTCCCAAAGAAGACATATAAATTGACAACAGGTATATAAAAAGATGCTCAATACATTAATCATCAAGGAAATGCAAATTAAAACAATAAGGCAATATCATCTCATACCTGTCAGGATGGCTATTAATCGAAAAGAAAAGACAACAATGGTTGGCAAGGGTGTGGAGTAAAAAGGAAACTTTGTATACTGCTAGTGGAAATGTATAGTCATTATAGAAAGTAATAGGGAGGTTCCTCAAAACTTTAAAAATAGAAATACCATGTGATTCAGTAATTCTGTAAGGCTGAGGCATAGCTTCTTAAAATGACCTGGTGGCTGGAGTGGGGTGAAATGTTTAGAGTGCAGAAATCTTTATTCCTGTGAGGAATGTGACAGTGCTCCATGAAGTCAGAGAGAAGCCTTAATGTAGAAAAGACCGATTATTTCTTCCTTTTTATCCCCCTTATGAATCTGACAAGACATATTCAATAGGCAAGCATCTGCTAACAATTGCTGATTCTGTAAATTTGGAGTTTGTGATTGTAGGTAGGAGAAAGGTCCTTTATATCTGGAGCCAAATTCTGGTGTTTGGATCCTTCTGTCTCTGTGGTTTTAGGTAAGTTGCATTGTAATCACCTGCAAGGCTTGTTGAAATTCATTGCTGGCTTTGTGCATAGAGTTTCTGATTGAGTAGGTCTGGGGTGGGGCCAGAGAATGCTCATTTCTAACAAGTCCCCTGGTGATGTTAAATCTGCTGGTCCAGGTACCACACTCTGAGAACTGCTAACCTAGTTTTTCTAAGCCTCTGCTTTCTCATCAGTAAAATGGGGTTCATGACATTCCTAAATGCCAATCCTCTTATAAGGATTAAGTGAGGTGATAGATGTAAAGTGCTTAGCACATTGCTATGTGTAGAACTCACTAAATTTTAGTGAGAATTCACTGTTTTTAACACAAATTGAAGCCCTCTTCTGTGCTTGGTTTGCTAAGTCACCTCAAGATGTTTCAGAATCAGGAAGCTCAAGAGTAATTCTCAAAGGTAATTCTGGATGGGATGCAGAGAAATGCCACCTCCTGTTGGAGTTTTCAGAGAAGTAAATTATCTTCCTGAAACTAAGAAACACCTGTTGCTATGTGGAGGCTGCATCTTCTAACTGTGCCAGCAGTTGGGCCCCAACTGAGGATGTTGGTAGAGCTGATATTAGCAGGAGAGGAGAAGGACTGGGTTTCACCCTTATCAAACAGGGAACCCTGATTGTCATACGCAGGAGTCTGGGGACATCACGCTGTCCAGGCCTACAGCTGGCAGCTACTGCTACTCTGTGCAGGGCACTGACTATCTGTTCAGAAAACATTCTGGACAGAATGGTCTGCGCCCTTTCCCATACTCCCAGCTAAGGACGGCGATTGTCTGGATGTTCGAGTGTTAAGCGTTGGGACCTTTCAGAAGCTACTGTATATGTTTGTCCTGTGTCTCCTCCAGTCTGGGCTGACCACAGAGAAACAGACTGTTCATAGGTTGGCTTTCCTAACTAAATATGACATCCTGGCATTGAGTTTTCTCATTAGCTTGGTTCTTGGAATTCTAACTTTGGAAGCAAGACAGTTTATGTCCATAAAAAATGCTTTGTCTCTGGGATTCTGTTCCAATTAGAGGACTGGGGACTCTGGTTGGGAGCTGCTGGCCTGTTGCTAAGGCTTGTTGCTTGGAGCTAATCCAAATTCACATTTTTCAGGATGGTGAAGAATAGTTAATGATTGTAAAGCTCTGAAAATATATATGCTGATTTCATTCCAACACGACTTAAAAACATTTGATTACCAAGAGGAGATTTCTGGTTTTGTTTGGCTTTTGTGATAGTTGAATTTTGAGGCTAAAATTTGAATCCTTTTTCGTGTGTGTTTGGTGAGAGATTCCCCTTTCAATGTAGTGAACTCTTCTTGAGCAGCTACTATGTGCAAAATAGCATGTGAGGGACAGTAAGAAAAAGATAAGACTCTTCCAAATTAATTGGAGAGGGATGTACCAGATGAAAAGGTTTTGATGTAAAGATACCGAGGTGTCTTTCCTATCCAGTACTTCCTCCTGAACAGGTTTCAGATGAATATTTATTCATTGTCTTTCCCACTAGGATGTATAATTCCTATGTAGAAACCTTATCAGACTAGTTTGTCTTTGCAGCCAAACTGAAAAGGCCAAAATGAAATCATGGGAGTAATTATATAGTGTATTGTTCACTAAATCCAAGTATACTAGGACTTAAGCATACACTTTGAAGCTAAACATTTCATTTAGTACAAATAAAAGCAGGGTCTGTTGTATAGTTTCACTCTGTGTGAAGTCAACTCATAACTCACCACCTTCTCCCTTATTTTATGAAATAATGCTGGCTAGAAATAGCTTTTTCAAAACCAGGCTTTTTAAAGTTTTTATCATACATTCAGAAATTGTGCTCCTAGGTATTTATTCAAATGAATTGAAAACTTACGTCTGCACAAAAATCTGCACGCAAATGCTTTTACAGTTTTACTCATAATTACCAAGAATTGGAAGCAACCAAGATGTCCTTTGATAAGTGAATTAACTGTGGTACATCTACATAATGGAAAATTATTCAGGGTTAAAAAGAAATGCACTATCAAGCTACAAAAAGACATGGAGGAAACTTAAATGCATATTGCTAAATAAAAGAAGCCAGTATGAAAGACTACTTGTATATAATTTCAGCTACATGACATTCTGGAAAAAGGCAAATCTAGAGACAGTAAAAAGATCAGTGGCTGCCAGGAATTAGGGAGAGAAAGTGAAGGATGAAAAGGTGGAACACAGGAGAAGTTTAGGGCAGTGAAACTATCTGGTATGATACTGTAATAGTGGATACGTGACATTTGTCAAAGCCCATTGAACTTTACAACATAGTGAACTCTACTGTAAACTATGGACTTCTATTAATAATCATGCATCAGTATTGTATGACCAATTGTAACAAATGTACCATACCAATGCAAGATGTTAATAATAGGAGAAATTGTATGTGGCTGGAAGGGAGGGAGTATGTGGGAACTCTGTCCTTTTTGTTCACTTTTTTCTGTAAACCTAAAACTGCTCTAAGACATCAAGTCTATTAATTTAAAAACCTGGCTTAATTAAATTAATCACATAATTCATTCACTTACTCATTTTTTATTTTTGACAAACGTTTATTGAACACCTGGTATATGTCAATCATGTTGATCACACTGGCCACACAGGTGAGGTCAAGTGACACTTGTTAGAGTGGGAGCTCTAGTAATATAATTTAAAGAAATTCAATTCTCTAAAAGATTGAAATGAATGACAATTGTCAATGAAGCACCAAAGGGTGTTATGAGAAATGGTCCCAACTATTGAGGATGAAATCAAAGGCCATCTTGTATTAGCCTCATCTATATTTTAACAGAGCCAGGCTTTAGAAAACAAAGGCCTCCAAGCTCTCCCTTGGTGCAAGAAAATGTCAGATCTCCTGGAGTAAAGGGATATGGGTGGTGGTGGGGTGCAATAGGGAAAAAATGTTTTCTTGAAGAGCCTCATCATACATTTCTCAGTAGGGCTATCTGGCCACAGTATAATTACTAGTTGTAAGAAATTTAGCTATCTTTATTTTAGAAACAAAACCACTTTTTATGAGATGAGTATCAGTCTATGTCAGACCTCGGGCTCTGGGCCCTGGACCTTCAGGAGAGGCCTCATCTATTGACAGTGGAGTCTCATCGACCTGGGGATAATTCCAAAGTCAGCACAAAACGTTAGAAGTTTGCACAGTCAAAATTTTCCATGACTCTGCATTAGAAAAGTTGCCCTTTGCAGAATTTTTACTTAGTCCATCACTGAGATCTTATTTTCTAATATTTGTATATATCACTCTTTCTTTGGGAAACACCAGATAAATTGGTTGTTTGCATTTAGAGGCCACAGCATAAGAAAAATACTTAGCTCTAAACACAACAATCACCTTTAATATCATTTGATGCTTTTGTTGAGAGGTCTGAGGGGATCTAGTCTCCTGAGGGACAGCTAATCTCCCACCTTGCATTCACTCAGGTGTATGTGCTCATGGAGTGCAATGACTACTGGAGTCAAAGGTACCACTTTAACTGTTTTCTCTCTCCTTCCTTTTATCTCTCCTCTCTGCCTCCATGTCCACTCTCCCAAATGCATTTAGTTGGCTTGAGATATGAAGGAACTTCACTTTACTATAAAAATACTTGCCAGGCTCTGGGTATGATGAACAAGCCTCGCTCTGTCAGTGCACTTCCTGGTCTCTCTGACCTCTTATGTTGGCACTCATTGTAGGCTACCATCTTGGATTGTCCCTTGGAGGCTCTTGCAGTTTTTTTTTTATTCCTAAACTCTCTTGTATATCCTTCACTTAAGCTAGATTAGGTTTGGTGATTAGTTATGCCTTTGGGTAAATTGACTTTGGCCCAGGACCTCCTTGGGGCCATGCTGTTTTGGGGCTGGCGATGATAGCTGGAAGGGCCCCATTCTAGAGTGACGTAACAGGAGATCTGTCTGTCCCAGCATCCTGGGCCTACTCTCACCAGCCTCTTTCATAAATTTCCTACAAGTTCCTGCCCCAGGAGGAGCGCTTCTCTGAGCACTCCTCCTTTCTCAGTCATCTTCCTGGAGCCATAAGCAGTATGGTCGGATGGTCATTGCTTCTTCTAGACTGGGAACAATGGGAGGGGAGAGGGGAAGACATTGTGTCAAGACAGATAGAGTTAGACACTGGCTCTGTTTCTGTGTGACCCAGCACAAGTTCCTTTGCCTCTCTGATTATCTCTTAAGACCCACTGTAAATGGAATTGCTCATCTACCTTGAATCTATAGAATTGCATTTATTTCCTTGGAGGTTATTATGAAAAATAGAGTTATACAAAAGTGTGTTGCATATATAGAAGATCAACAACTGTTAGCTTTACTATTACTTCATTCAGTGGGAGCAGAGATTGGCTAGGTACATTGTAGGACAGCTTCTACTTAGAATGGTAGAAGCACTTTATTCTCTTCCTTTGTGGAGTTAATCCTGTTTGCTTTAGACTCACATAAGGCACATACCTGAGATGAGGTTCCCACTCCGGCACTCAGCAAGACTTAGATAGTCTTTGGTTGCTCTCAGCTGCAATTTTTTCACTTATGAAGCTAGGGTAACAATATCCACCCCTTAGGATTATTGGGAGTGTAAGAAGTAAAGGATATAAGATGTTCAGTGCAATGATTAGCTCAAATCTTATCACCTAATATTGAGTCCATGACTTTCTCCTCTCAGATCATAAGTTCTTTGTGGGCAGGCACATGTCAGAGTCACTCCCAGCCCAGTGCTGGCATGGAGATGGCCTCAGCAGCTAGTTATGGAAAAACAATTCTTCTTTCTCTGGTTCTCAGGAGACCTGGTTTGAAGGCTGTAACATTAAAGTTACATAGCAATTAAAAAAATAAGCAACCTCAGCATAGGTTCCTACAGCATTAAATAGGTCAAGTTTCGAATGGGTCATGATGGAAAAAACACAAATCTCCAGTGTGTTATATAAATGCAGGGTCATAAGATTCGGTTCACATAAGAAAAAAGCTCTGGAAAATTGTTCCACGAATTTCAAACTGAAGGCAAATAAATACATTTGCAGTAAAAATATTACAAATCATTTGCTCAACTTTTTATTTTAAAACAAAAAAGAGTGTTTTAAATAAAAACAATGTGGCCATAGCATCCCTGTAAATGTTACTCTGGAACTCTGTTTCCCTGGATTAGAGGGCTGGACTAGATCTATGGGGCCAAACAAGCTTTGATAAGACACTTGGATTTCCCCCCCAAATACAGTGAGAAGCCACTGGTGTTTTAAGCAGGAGTAGGCCACAATCTGATTTACATTTTTTAAAGTCCAGACTTTCTTCATTTTTTCCCTGCTTCCCTCTAGCTTTTCTCCATCCTGCCTTTTGTGCTTTATCGCCTGTCAATTTCTCTTTCTACAGTATCCCTTCCCACTCCAGCCCACAGCAATTGCAGCCCTCCTCTGAGCTCATAGCATTTGCTGGGATATTAATCACACTCTGCCCCATGACACGGCATGCTATTATTATCTTCTGCATATGTTAGTTAATTCATTAATTCAACAAGCATGTCCTGAACAGCTGTTATCTGTCAGGCACATTGCTAAGTGCTAGGGACACAGAGATAAGTAGGACAGGTTCTCCATTCCCAAGTAGCCTGGAGTCTGGGGAGTGGGGGAAGGAACAGCTATATAAACAAATCCCTGGAGACCTGTGGTAAGCCCAGTGATAAGCATGGTTTCTATGGGATTCAAGATAAGAGGTCCCTAACCAGTGGGTAAGGGGAATCTGGGTAGGGTGGGGGAGGGTTAGGAGAGACTTCCTGGATGAAAGGAGGTTGGGACTTTTTCTTCAAGGCTGTCTAGAAGTGAAGGTGACGTGATGGGGTGGAGAGCAGTCAGGGTAAACAAAGGCATCGGAGCAGAAACAAAATGATAAATAATTGCAAGCAGTTCACTCTTGATGTAGTGAAAGGCTGAGAAGAGTGGGGGATAAGCCTAGAAAAACAGAGCAAAACACAACACAAAACAAACAACAAGACATCCAGGATGCCTGTCTTCTGCTGGCAGGCTAGAGGTGGTCTCTATTTATTTCTTCGCTGAAATACCACACTGGGATACCACAGTGAGCGAAACTCACAAGGTCTCTGCTCTCAAGGAGCCTGCGGAAGCCTAGCTAGTGGCTAGGTCAATAACAAAGTGTGATAAATACTAGGTGCTTTGAATAAATATTAACCTCTATGAAAGAGCCCTAACCCAGCCTCAGGGTCCAGAGAAGGCTTCCTGGAGGTTTTATCCCCTGGTCAGCTCTCCTGACAGTTGAGCTTTACGAGATTAAAGGGATAGGGAGTGAGATAGGGTTGTGTAGAGAGAGATCATGGTAGCCCACCTTTCCCCTGAACTCCCAGCTTCTGAGGCCCAGAAACCAAGCTGTAGGCCCAGGCTTGAACAAGGGCATGGAAAGTAGCCTACAGAGAAATGCTGGCTGTTCTGTGGTCTTCCTGGCTGTCTCCTGGAACAAGGGCCTGTTTTGCAAACATAGCAAGTTAGGCCAAATATGTGGGGTTTGGCCCAGGCTCAGCCAACCCAGTTCTCTAAGCAAATAGTAAGGGATTTTTTTTCCTCCTTTTTTTTCTAAACTAAATCCTCTCTGGGTGCATAATTTATAGAATTCCAGAGAACTGCAGTTTGGCTTTCTGCCCAAGAAAGGAAAACATCTCCTCAGATTTTCCACACACTCACCCCCATCCTGTTGGCTGAATGCCAAGACTTCTCAACAAGGCTGTGGCAGGGCTGCTGCTGCTGCTCTGGAGGAAGGCAGGGGCCCTACCATCACCCCAAGGGCAATATGAGCAGCAATTTCAGGGGTAGCTGCAGTAGTGGTGCAGGTGGGTGTTCTATACAGGAGTGGGAGGGTAGGAAATAGATGTGCGGTCTGGGGAGTGGGCAGCAAACTTCAGACAGCAGTGCCGCTAGGAACTATGCTAGGACTGGAAGACCTGGGAACAGCTCATGAGTGTATACAAAGCAACTTCTAATCTCATTTGAGTCTCCCATCGTGAGGAAGGTAGGACACATAGAATTACTATTCCCATGTAACTGATGCATTGCTAAGAGAATGGAACAAGCAACTTGAAATTAGCCTGACCCAAGTTAGAATTTCATCTCTGCCATTGAGTGACCTTGGGTAAGTTGCAAAATCTCTTGTATCCTCATCTATCTGTTAGGGACAATGGTAGTACTTTCCCTAAGGGGTTATCTTGAGGGCTAAATGAGATCTCATATGTGATGAGCCCACACCATGCCTGCTCCTAGAAGATGTTCACTTCTTTCTATTTTAATGGCTAGAGAGGTTACCTGACTCGTGGGTACTGCTGGGACTGTGGTTCAGGTGCTTGGACTCCCAAAATGGCCCTTAATGTTGCCTCAGTCACCCATGTGCTGGTCCATCCCCCAGCAGAGGCCGCAAGCTTTGTGAGGTTGCCTGTGTGTTCCTGGCTCAGAGATCTGGGCTGATAACCTAAGTGCAGTAGGTTAGTCCTTAAGCCCAAATGCCTGCCATGCTCTTTGGGAGCAAAGAACTCTAGAAACTGCATGGCTGTGGAAACCTAAGCTTCAGAACATGAGCCCCAGTTTCCAATCTGTCTGTTTCCTCTTATAGTCAAGGGCGAGAATCCAAATCCTCCCTTCATTTATCATTGTCATTGCCGCTCAGAAAGGTCAGTGCACATTCCTCTCATTTGCGTCCAGCCACTTGGCTCTGAGCAGTGATTCCGACTTAGTGGTACTGAGCCTCGCAGGCCATAGGCACTGAGGAATGTTTGCAGAGGAGTCATCAGGTCGTGCCCCCTACCGGGGGCGGGAGGTCTATGTCATCACAGCGTATGTAAAAACAACATTTCCAACTCTGGGCCAGATCAGTGGCTCCTGCATTATTGACCCAGACAGTTTCCCCAGGGAAAATTCTACAACTTTTACAACTGTTCTCTCTACCTGGCATCTTCTTCCCCTAGAATGCCCATGGCTGGCTACTTTTTTTTCATTTAATTCTCAGCCTAAATGTGGCTTCCTTAGGAGCCTTGTCTAGCCATCTCATCAGAAGTGGCTCCCCCTGCCTCACCCAAGGCACTGTTCATCTCAGCATCGTTCTTTATTTTTTCTTGGTGCTCCTCACTGTTTGAAGTTATCTCTTTGTTTATCATCTTTGTCGACTATGATGTAAGCTCCACGAGAGTAGGACCTAGGCTGTCTTGGTCACTGAGGTATCCCCGGTACCTGGCATACAGCAGGAGTTCAATAGTTACTTGTTTAATGAGTAAATGAAGCAAACTTAAGATCTTGGTGTCCAGTGTATTCATTTTTCAGAAGAAAAAACTGAGGCCCAGAAGAGTTAAGGTACCTAATGTCATTTTGCTTGTGTCTCACACCCTGCTGCCATGAGCTCTTTCCCTAGTAGCTTCTTCTTTCTCAATTCTCAAGGGTCTCTGGAACCACCATAGGGTAATGGTCTGCCTTTCTGTTTAGGAAGAAGGACGATTTCCTGTTTCTAAAGAGTTATAGTACCAAAAATATTCACTGTGCATCCTATTAAGCTAAAGGACAGCTTGCTCACTTGGGCTGAAAATGGAAAACACATAGATGTGCATATAAACATACAGAAGCACATGTTAAAATGGGCTAATGGGTAAGAAATTATTATATAAAATGATGTCATCCTGTTGGTGTCAACTAGCCAGGGAAACACCATAACTGGGTCGTTTCTATTAGTGTCAGAGGAGATATTTCTCCTCCAGATTTGAAGGAAGAATAAGGGGGCTCATGAAGAATCACTGAGAGGTAGCGAGCTGGATATCTTCCTCATAGAGTAATGTGAGATTAACTCTGAAGAGGCATATAAAGGGTCTAGCACAATCCCTGCTTAGTCAGGGGTAGTTCTGTTATCATCCCTAAAGATGGATTGTTCTAGCTGAGGACTCATTTGTTTCCATGTTTCACTGACTCCAACTGGTTTCTCATATTTATCTCGGGAGATGACAGTAGATGACTCATACCAAATAGCAAAATGAGCCAGTGTGCTAGCTCTGGTAAAAGGTTCTGTAGAGTGTTAAGAGGCTAATAATAATTATAATAGCCACTATTTCTTTTATATTACCTGCTCTACATCCCAGGCAATGTGCTAAGGGCTTAGGTGTATGCCTCATATAATTGTATAAAGTTGGAACTTTTTTGTCCTTGCTTAACATGTAAGGAAAAAACCACTCGATCCTATGAGGAAGGAACTATTTTTATTTGTATTTTAAGAATGGAAAGTTCAAGTGCCTTGCCCAAGGTTACTTAGCTGGTAAAAGGACACAGCCAGAATTCCAGCTGTGGCACATGGTCTGAGTGCAAAACCAATATAAAGTATACAAAGTGATACAGTAATACAGGAGGCTGAAAGTGATGGCTAAGGTAAATTCGAGGTGGTAGGGTTTTGATGACTGGCAGTTGCTAACATTGTCTCTGGCCCCTTGCTTTTGGTAATTGACCATAACACATATCTACTAAGAATCCACAGAATATATTATACGTTAAAGGAAGTTGTTTTAAGAGAAGACACCTGGAGCAGCATAAATTACTGTCATAATCATGACGATCCAATGAAATGAAGTTCTAAGTACCAACCATTCTGTGCCCTTGGCACACCATGGCCTTGCACCTAAAAGACAGGAATTACATTTTATTTGTCTTTGATTAGAATAAAAAAATGTATGTGAAAGACGAGCTCAGACCTTGCCCATTGCCTGGCACAAAGTAGGCACTTGATTGCAAGATATTCCATTTTTACCTTTATTTATCCAAATGCCTATCATAGTGCTTGACACAAAGTAGGTGCCAAATGTATATTAGTTGTTCGCTATTTTTTGACTAGTAAACACTTATTACTTAATAAAAAACTAATATTTATTGAGGCTCCATGCTAAGCATTTCCAGACACTATCACTTCTGACCCTTACACTCATCTAGGGAGGTAAGTATATTTAACCGCTCCACTTAACAATAGAATTTCCAGAAGCTAAATACTTTGTCCAATGACACGGAGCTATCAACTGGTAAGTGGCAGAGTCAGAAGTCTGAATGCATGGGTTTTCAGAAGTGACCAAAGAAGATGAATGTCTGTCACTCTCCAAGTGATCTGCGGGCCACAGTTAGAAGCTTGGCATTCTTCAGAAATCTTATTTCTTTAAAAAAAATCCATACCTTCTGCTTTCTAGCACGCCTATGGTTAATTCAATATAAATTAATATTTTAAACCATTGACCAGTTTCATTATTTACCTCACCCTTTAGGTTATCTGATGCTTCAGAAAGATGTATAATATTTGTTTTGTGACTTCTCATTATCCTGGCAGATTAGAGTGTGTCTTCAGGGGTATACATACTTCAGATTGAGAAAGAAGCTGGAAGAATCTGGTAAGCTTCCTAAGAGAAGTGAACTGGAATTTAATTGACTGGTAAAGAGAAACCTGGGAACTAGATTTTACAGCTCTTCTTCCCCCATCACCTATTTCTAAATCCTTTCTTACTTTGACTCTGGTAGAGCAGCGTGGAGACCTAATGCAGAGTTCAGAATATATAATAGGTCCAAAGCGGCAAATAAGTTAGTGAGTGACTGGGTGGATGGGTAAAGTCTGGTCAGCAATGGAGATCAGCATCTCCTTGGAAAAGCCAATGGCCTGAGAGAGGCTAAGGGGGACTTTTATATTCTAAAGGAACTCCCCTGAGAAGGAGGATACAGCTGCCAAAACCATGACAGCCTTACCACCTCCATGAATTTTTTCTAGATCTTAGACTGTTATTGAGGCTGCTATGATCCCTAAATGTCAGTCAGCGTCTTTTGCCACTATGGCTGAATAGTCATAATCAATTGGGAAGATAACTTAGAGGACCCTGGAGGTCTTTTGGTCCATTCTTCCAATTTTACAGAAAAGGAAACTGAGGCATAGAAAGGGAAAAATGAACGACCCAAGTTTACATGGTTTGGTGAAACTGTTCATTGCCTATTCAATAGCTATTTCTTGCTCCCTGTTTCTTTCTAGTAGAACCTCAGTTTTATTTGATATTGGGCAACCATGGTTTCAGAAAAGACCTATCTACACTCCTCTGTTACCAGAGAATAAATCTTGATTAGCTTGAGCTAATCCTAATATTTCTACCTTCTCTGCTAGTGACTGACTTGGGTATGAATATGTCATACAACTCTAACCAATGAAACATGGAGAAAAGCCTGTTGATGGGGCCTTTTGGAAAGTTTTCTTCCATCTTAAAGAGCAATGATAGTAAAGGCTACAATCTTAGTCTCTATGGCTTTGGAGTTTGTTGAGTGAGGACAAGATGCTTGGAGTAATTGCAATCAAGAACAGTTATGTGGAGGACAAATGCCAACACACTGTGGATGACTAAGTGGAATGATGTAAAGAGCCTGAGCTCATGGTGATGTTGCTGAGCCACTGGATTAACGAGCCATGAAACTGCTCTATCTCACTTGACCTCTTGTCAAGTGAGATAACAAAATTTCTTTATTGTTTAAAATAGTTGACTTGGATTTTTTCTTATCTGTTGCCCAAAATATCCTTATTGATACACAGGCCAGATAGGATCATGTTTCTAATCCAGTGTTTAGGTGGTCCCTTGGAGTGGCTAGAGTGATCCCTGTAGCTACCAGAAGGTAATGTGGGAGTAAAGAAGTGTTGAGAGAATTGTCAATTGAGTACAGCTACATTGTGCTCCTGCAGAAGAGAGGGGCCTTCCAGAAAGATCTTGCAGGCAGGCCTGGGATTTGGACTTGAACCTTGGAATCAGTAAGATCAGGGTTGGCTTTATGAGATAGACACCATAAAATGATGGTTTCCACCCCAAGCTTTTATTCTCTCACATAATACTCGTTGTTACAGTAATCAGGGACTCAGACTCCTTCTACATCTCTGATCCATCATTTCTAGGGCATAGCCTTCACCCTGATGTCCATGATAGGTGCTAGAGATCCACCATCACATCTATGTCCCAAACAGCCAACTAGAAAAAGCAGAGAGGAGTTACCTTTTCTCTTTTAAAGAATGAAATAGGATTTTATTTTTTTTGTACTGCTACTTTTCATCTCGTCTCCTCTTTTCTTTCTCTCTCTTCCCAAATACCAATACAGAGGCTCAAAGTTTTAGAGCTTACTATATTTCAGATTTTGTCTTCTGATATATAAGTGCTCAATAAATGTTTGTTTCTGATGACGAAGAGAACATTAAACCTTTTTTTATTCCTGCATCTATGGCAGGACTCAGAATCCCTAATGCTCTATAGGGCAAGGAAGAAAGTGATGAAATGGATAAAGCAGTTTGGTGTAAGAAAAATGAGTGGTGACAATTGTCATAAACTGGAGGCTCCTTGAAAGCAGGCATTGTTATTCAGCTCCAGCATATTGTTGTAAGGTGGAAATACAAGTTTCATGTTACCAACTCTCCCATTACTTAATAGAAGTTGAAAATTTTGTATTTAATGTTAAATATGATTTTTAAATATTAGATCAATATTGTGTGTTTGTTGGATTGAAAGCACCTTGAGGTCAAATTTTGTATCTAGTTAATTCAGCAGAATCTGGAATATAATGAGAACTCAATATTTGTTTGATGAATAAGCTAAATATATTCTAATTACTTACATCCTTCCAGAAGACAGAAGAAACATCTAGAAGAACTGGTAAAAAACAAAGGTGTGTATGCCTTTGTCAAGTGTATGTTAATTGTTCTAGTATTTTATTTCTCTTCCTCAAAGTAGAGTTTAAGCAACTGGAAGGCAGAGGTTATATTATCCATTGTATTAGCTGCTTCTTTTTTAAAGAGAGTTCCTCAAAGTTCCACATGACATTTCTACTTACATCTTATTGGCTAGAACACAGTTATATTACTGGGAAACTGGGAAATTGAGTGTTTTATCTGAGTAGAATTGCTCAGCTAAAAACTGGAGTAGTTTTACTAATGAAAAAAGGAAAAGGAATTTGGGAAGTGTCTAGCAGTCTTTTCAACATGACCCCGAAGAGGAAACTAAGATGGCAATCACTGAATTCCGTGCTATATTAAATAACACGTATTGTGTGATGTCAGACTAAAAGTGGTCATATTCTGGTCTAGTTTATTCATTTGAGGTCCAGAGTAGCTTAGGGATTTACCCAGGGTCACATGATAAAAGAAGCAGTTCTAATTCTGTCTTGTACCCAGTGTCTCCACCAACACTTTTTAATGTCCAGATCCCAGCCTTCAGCCCTCATTAATTCCTCCCTGCCATTGTAATGCACCCGGGCTCTCTAACCTTATCATCACCTCTGAAACAGGCATCATCTCCCTCTCTTTCTTAATCAAATATCCACTAAGATATTTTTTAGTTCCTCCAGCCCAAAGATGGATCATAATTTTCATCTTAGGGAGCAACTAATAGTGGTTGGTAGAAGCTTCTAGAGATGGTCTCCCATGGATAATTTTGAGGGCTCAGTAGGAAATATTACTGGGATTGATTAAAAAGTATGTTGTATTTGTTCAAAAAATGGATGCTCCTGGGACAAGAATTTGTTATCTGAGCTGTGGTTTCTTTTCCTTTAAAGAAAAGCCATCTTTTTTGTCTTTTGAATAATGTCTGGCACTCAAATGTGACAGCCTGTTTTTACAAGCTGGATGAACCTCCTACCACACTGTAGCCATCTGGGAAGGGAGTGGACAGTGGTGTGATTTCTCACATTTCAGAAGCTCAAGGCCATCTATCATCCTGTGCCCAGACTGCAACAGGCCACCGAAGCAGGCCATCTGATCCTGTCTTGCATCAGAAAGATAATTCTTATCATCACTCCACAAACTGAGCTTGTAAATATAGACAGAATTAGATTGTGATCAGTGCCCTGGACTTGCCAAGGCAACGAGGTTCTAGTGACAGCTCTTTCACAGGCCAGACGTTAAATATATCTTCTCCAAAGTGACAAGGGCAGCAACATGATCCTTCCCAGTGACAAGGGGAGAAACCTCAACCGCTCCGCTTCTCAGAGTCTATTCTTGAACCAGGCTGAGGCCCAGACTGAGAATAGAATCCCTGTGCCCTGAACAACTGCCCTATTTGTGGTCTCCAGATAGGACACCATGTGTCCCATACTGACAGGCAAGTGGGGAGTGTGGAGGAGGTAGCAGAACTCTTAAGAATCTCTTGAGAGAATTCTTTGTGTCAGGGAGGATGTACCTTCTACTTGCCTCCTGGATTGTGGGAAAAGGAGGAAGCTCTGGGCTGGAGGAGGAGGGGGCCAGGAGTACTCCCTCTACATCTGCAAATCCAGAAGGTGCCAACTTGATTCACTCCTAAGCAAGATGTGTCCATTTAGTCAGATGATTTGGTCAGATGTGTCCATTCCTCCCCTAATACTTTATTTCTTTAAGTACATGTATCTGTTAGCCAGCTCAGTAAAATTTTAATTGCATAAGTATTACATTAATACATTTTTGTTGTAAAAACCTTCAAACAATACAGAATTAGGTTAAGAAAAAATGAAAATTCCCATTTTCCCTTACGTTTCTCCAGTTCTACCTCTATCTCCAGAAGTAATTGGTCAAGAGTTTGATATGTATCTTCTATCTTCTATGCACACACACTACACAATAGTGCACAATGCCTGCAACACACACACACACACACACACACACACACACACACACATACACAGTATATAGCAGAACATAGCATAGCAAAGCATAGTACAGTATAGTATAGTATAGTATGAGAGTATATACAGTAGGTCCTCAAACTATGTCATTTCATTATAATGTTGATGAGAAAAAAATATCGATTCCCAGCAGAGGCCACAGTCTGTGTGGAGTTTGCATGTTGTTCCTATGTCATGGGTTTTCTCTGGGGACTCTGGTTTCCTTCAGAGATAAGTACATAAGGTGAATTGGCTTATCTACATCATCCCAGTCTGAGTGAGTGTAGATGTGGGTGTGAGTGCGCCCTGCGATGGAAGGGCGTCCTGCCCAAGGTTGGGTTCCATCTAGCACCTTGAGCTACCAGCTCCAGCCACCTGTGACTCTGGACTGGAAGAAGTGGGTTGAAAAATAATGACCTTACTTTTTTTTCATTAATGTCTCTTAAATGTAGGTATAGCACACATTTATTTCAATGTTTAATATTAGAAATGTTGTAGATATTTATGGAGAAGTTTGGTGATGTTTGTGTGACCAGAAATATGCTGCAGGAACTTAATTCTTGTTTAAAACAATTAGCCTATGATAAAATTAGCTTCATTATATGTTAGTCTTCTTAAAGTTATAGTTTCCAAGAGGCTATTCACAATGATTAGTGAAGACCTACTGTATAAAATAGTATAGGAAGCTACAGATAATGACTCTGCATTGCCTACATTCAAATAGCTATACTTCTTCAGGCAAATTACTCTGCTTCTCAGTACCTTAGTTTCTGCTGTCAAATAAGGACAATATTGGTCTCTACCGGGTTGTTGTGAGGAGTAAATATTGGTACTTTAAAAATGGTGACTAACACAAAGTAAGAGCTTGAGTCTAATAATTACATATGAAAATAAACAGGTCATATTAGTTATTTATTATTGCATTACAAATTACACCAAAACTTAGTGTCTGACAAAAGCAAACTTTTATTATTATGTAACTTCTGTGCGTCAAGAATTCAGAAACAGATCAGTTGGGTGGTTTTAATTCAGAGTCTCTCGTATAGTTGGATGTTGGCAGAAATTGCAATCATCTGAAGGCTTGACTGGATGTGTAGAAACTTCTTCCAAGATAACTCACTCATGTGGCTGTTGGCAGGAGATTTCAGTTTCTTATCACATGGATAGCTCCATATGCTGCTTATGTGTCCTTTTGACATGGCAGCTTACTTTTCCCAGAGTGAGTAAGAAAGAGTTGGCAAGGAAGAAGCCACAATATCTTTTAGGACATTGTCTCTGAAGTCCATACCACTACTTCTGCTTCATTCTGTTCATTAGAAGTGAGCCACTAAATTCATCCCACACTCCAGGGGTTGAAAGGTTTATAGCATGGAGTTTATGGAATGCTTTTTTAAAAAAATTATTATTATTATTTATGCCTATAGCACCAGGTCTTCCTAGGTGATCTCCCATCCAACCAGGCCTGACCCTCCTTAGCTTCTGAGATCAGACATTGAGCTCGTTCAGGGTGGCATGGCAGTAGACAATGGACTGTGGCTCCACTTGGGTACAAATCCAGGACCTTCTGCATGCAAAGCAGATGCGCTAACCGCTACACTATGGAACCATGTCCTGGACATGTTTTACAGGTACCACAGAGATTATCTGAGACATACACAATATCATGATCTATGTGTTGTCTTGACAATCTCCTTTTTTCATTTAATGAAACACCTTGGAGAGCTTTCCATATCAACACATATAGAATTGCATCATTCTCTCTGCCAAATGGTACTTCATTGTAAAGATATACCAGTTTCTTTAACCATTTTCCCATTTGCTGGGCTTTTAGCTGTATTTTTTTTTCAATGAGCAAGGACCTAAGTATGGAAAGTACATTTCTTAGAGATTCACAGTCCAAAGAAAAGTATCTAATTCCAAAGAATTAGCAGTGGTAGCAGGGAGCAAAGAGACCTCTAGATTCCAGGTGATCAGACAGGTTATAAGCCCAGGATACATGTCAACAGTTGTTCACACAAGAACACTAACATAAAACATTGTCAACTAATGATTCCAGAGCAGCTCTTGCTGCCTTCGGCTTCTGGCATTATGCTCCCTCTGAGCAAGGCATGCCTGGGATTCCAAAGTACGTCTTCAGCCCGATATGCAGCTGGGATGGTCAAGTGTTTAGAGCATTAGACTAAACTCTGACAGGGTCTCCTCACGCCTGTTTGAATCTTACTCATCGTGACAGACAGTTTTAGTCAGCTGCCTGCCATTTCTCCCCTCTCCCCACATACCATGTTTTTGTCTAGCTCTTCTGATTACCCTGGTTTGTTTACGATGATAATACCCTAGCTTCAGAGGTTGAATTGTGATTAGTTAAAGTCAATTACTGTAATTTTATTCAGCAGGTACTGACATTTCCAGCATCCCTTACAGTGAGGGCTAGTTATGTAGCTATTTTGGCCAGTGTAGTCTAAGCAAAAGTCAGCTGAGGGACTTCTTGGAAAGACTTTGCACTTCAAATAAAATAATCAGATATGGCTGGCACCACTCTACCTTCTCTTTTTGTCTTAAACATAGATAAAAGATCTAAAGCTGTGGCTGCTGTCTTGAGACACGTGGTACACAAAATTGAAAAGCTATGATGCTGAAGATCTGGAGTGAAAAGAGGGAAACACACAGGGACTTTGATGCCATTGTTGAACAGCTGGAGACTGTCTACCCACAGACTTTTTGTTATAGAGAAAAATAATTCTACTTTTTAAAAAGGTACTGCTTGCTGTGTTTTCTACTACTTGCAGCTGAGAGCCTTCCTGATGCATTGCCTGCTTTTCTCTAAGCTCTGTACGTGCAGGGACTCTGTCTAACATGCTTCCTTTGGATTCACAAGTGCCAAGAACCATGCATGAATAAAACAAATTAATGAGTATCTGGGAGTTTCTCTAAAAGAGCTTTAGCCTTTGGGGAACATCTCTCTCTTGATCCCCAGATAATCCCCGCATTTTCGACTCAGCAGAGGTGGGACTTCCCTGAATAGGCAGATGGGTTCATGATACCTAAGCCATTGCAGAAACATGTCTGCTATACAATGTCCTTTAGCTCACAGTTTCATTACTGGGAAAAATAAGATATCAAATTACTCTATAAAAGCTGAAAAACAAAATTTATTTTCATCTTTTTCTAACAGTCTTGGTTAGGGGCGAGTGGACTAGTCTTAAATCAAACTCTGCTCATCAACAAATAGTGATCTAGCAGGAGATAGACCAGGGAAAAACTCTCACTTGGTGATAGCCAAATCAGGGAATGTTGGCTGATACATTATCCAGGCGGAAGAATAATATCTCCTGGAAAGTGAAGTAGTTCTTTAGTGAAGTAGGGAGAAGATATTTTAAGAGTCTCATTAACTATTGACGTAAGAAGAGATTGAACTAAAGAAAAAAGCATCCTGGTTTATTGAATGTAATTGGACTCTTGTAGATAATTCTGGCCATGTATGGGTGCAAAACAAAGTATGAATTAGCCTATGACCATCAGGCTTTTGATAAATATAACTGGAACCAGTAGCATCTCATTTTTCTAGTGTGGTATAGTAGAAGGAAGAGTTTTCGGAGTTCACAAACCTAGTTGGAAACCAGCTTTCAATCTTTACTAATTTTGGATCAGTTACTCTGGGCCAGAACTCTATGTTTCTCTGAGCCCTGATTTCTTTCTTCGTAATACTATCAACCTCAAAGGGTTGTTATGAAGATTTAAATAAATCATACAGGCAAAATACCTGGTGCATATTATTACTACTGCTACTTCCAATACTACCACTACTACTACCATCACTACTATTACCAGCATCACTACTATTTCCACTATCACTACCATTACTACCACTTACTACCACCACCTCCACCACCATCGTTATTTATAATAGAAAAGACAAAGCAGACTTCCTTTCACTGTTAGTTCTCTTCTGTTCCCAATGGATTGTTTTATTTTTTATTTTTACTTTTAAAAACTAAACAAAAATTTTAATTTAAGTATAGTCGGTATATAATCTTATATCGGTTATATTAATTTCAGGTGTACAATATAGTGATTTAACATTTTTATGCTTTAACAATGTGATAACCTACTAATTCTAGTAACTATTATTGACTATATTCCTCTTCTGCTTTCAGTCATCCTCCATCCCCGCCCTTCTGGTAACCATCCCTTTGGTCTCTGTCTCTATGAGTCTGTTTTTGTTTTGTTTTGTTTTGGTTGTTTGTATTTTAGATTTGACATGTAAGTGAAACCATATGGTATTTGTCTTTTCTGCCTGAGTTCCTTCACTTAGCATAACATCCTAGATCCATTTGTGTTATTGCAAATGGCAAGGTTTTGTTTTTTATTGCTGCATAATATTTCATTGTGCACATATATGTACATGTTTATGTATACATGTATGTATATATTTGTACATATATATCACATCTTTATTCATTCATCTATCGATGGACACCTAGGTTGCTTCCATTTAGATAGAGGTATTATAAATAAAGAAAACTAACCTACCTTTCAATGAACTTGGAGGGAAAAATCATAGAATCAAATTTCTTTTCCTTCTTGAAAACAAATCACCTGCCTTTTAGTTTTAGAAGGACTATCTAGCCAGTGAATTGTCCTCAATGCTTTTAGCCCAAGGAGACAGGAGAAATACCGTCAGCATGCTCTCCCTCCCTGCCTGGCTTTAGAGTAGTGCTTTGAATTTCATGGCTTTACAGGAGGCACGCCACCTCCCTCTGCTGCCTTCCTGTTTACAGGGCTGAGAGTTTTGTTTCTGTCCTCCAGGAAGAATTTATGATTTCCTCTCCAGTTTCTCTTCTCCTTGGAGTCCCTAAATGCATGAAGTAACTCACTTCACTCTCTGCAGAAGCCGCATGGGTATCATTTAAAGTCTGCTCACACCCACTACTCATGGTGATTGTGAGGACAGCATTGTGGCCAGTGTGGAACACTGCCCATTGGGTCCTCTCTCCGCCAGCCAGAGGGGGCTCTCTCCACTGATGAGGACAATGATGATAAAAAACAATGCTTCAAGTTCATAAGGAATGCTTCGCCTTTCTTAAAAAATACTTTTTCCTTTTAAAATTATGATGCCCCTGCGCTGTGGAAAATACAGATAAGCAAAATGAGGAATATAAAACTACCTATAATCAGAACGTACCAGTATTCACATTGTGTATGCTTTCAGTCTTTTTCCTAAGCATATTTATATACTTTATTTTCAGACTGGAATGTAATCATACTCCATACTATAGTTTTCAGTATATTTTTATTAATTAGTGAGAAATCACCAACAGCTTTTCACATCTTTCAATACTTCTTTTCAGCATTGTTTGTTTCCATGGCTTATAGCATTCTGTTATGGGAGTACCACCACTTACTATTTATTATTACTGATAATTAAGTAACCAGTTCCTTGTTGTCGAGGCATTTGGGTTGTTTTTTTCACTATTACTAACAATGTTGTGGTGATTAACAGCCTTTTCACTTATCCATGATTTTCTCCTCAGGGTCTCTGCCTAGCAGACAATGTGCTGGGAGGGATGTGCATATATTAAAGGTCTTAAATTTTTATATTACTAAATGGCCTTTCCCAAAAGACTTGGTCACTTTGCAATGTGTGTGGCAGCACCTCAGACTTGCAAGATGCTTTCTCAGCAGATGCTCATGACAGCCCTGTATGATAGGCAAGACAGATATGATTATTCATATTTTGGAAGCTGAGAGAATTCAACTGCAAAGAAGTATGCCCAGGTAACCAAATGAAATGAATTTCCATAAAGAGACTTGCATGCAATAAAACAATTAAATGCTGAGGGACAGTTAACAAAATAAAATGACTATAGCAGCTTTTATAGTAATTAGATGCTGGAGTCAATTTTCCATTAAGTATCTGGCAATAAAACCAATTCGTCAGCATATGGAAGAGAGCTTACCTTTCTGTATACTGTCTTTAGAGGAGGATAACAGCTCATCCAAGATTCCAGAGTGGCTAAGTGACTTGGCCAAGGTCATACAGTATATTACTGGCCAAGTCAGAGCTGGAAGCCAGGTCTTCCGACTTCTGGCCCAGTGCTTTCTGTGACAATGTGCTTTTTCCCAAATAGCTCTCATCATTGACCAAGTCACTGAAACTTTTACAGTTTTCTAGATTAATAATGTGGGGATCTTGTTAAAATGCAGGTTCTGATCCAGTTGGTCTGGGGTAGGGCATGAAGTTCCACATTTCTACCAAGTCGCAGTTGATGCCTCTAAGTCCAGACCATTCGTTGAGTAGAAAGCAACTAGAGAATGGCTCAGACAAAGACAAAGCAAATAACCTAGATAAAGACAAGGCTTTTTGGCATTTTAAATGCTTATGACTAAGAAGGGTATTCCAGGTCGTTATGAGAATCTAAAAATAAAGGTCTTATCCTTCTTCTGACAGAAACACCCTGACATGAGACCAAGTCCACAGGCCAAAGGCAGGCCTGGGACCGTGGTGGCAAAGTGATGTTCAGTCACACCCATCAACAGCATAATCAGCCTCTTCATTGAGCGGAAGCAGCAGCAGCAAGGCAACCAGAATAAAAGCCACTTTGTTTAGCATTCCAGAGGCATTCCCAGTGTCTCCCAGAGTCCTCATTAAGTACCTGGAAAATTACCACGAGTTTCTCAGATGAGATGAGAGCCTCCTTCCACTGCAATTTGCCAACCGTATGACACTTGGATGACGAAAAACCTGCACTTGATGAGTAGAGAAGAGGAAATGGAGCCTGGGCACAGAAAACAGAAGGCCCTTGACTTGTGAGATTTCTAAATTGCAGGCATGACTTGCTCTCTTGCATGTAGAGACAAAAGATGTCAGCATTGCTGGCAGTTTTGGGAACTGAGCTTTGGGATTGCAATAACGGTTTTCAGGGCATAAGAAGTAGGTGAGGGAGGGCTGTTCGGTGCATAGAAGAGTAAGGAGACCAGGGCCAAGCTGGGCCAGGCACTGCACCAGGGAAGAAGGATTGAGTGCAGGCCGTTTCTTTAGATATGGAACCAGGAAGGCCTGGCATTAAAGCAAGAATAACAGAATTACAGGAAAGGATTAGAGGTTATATGATCCTGGTATTTTAAAGTCATGTCCCCTGGTGCTATAAAGAAGTCATTTTCAGGAACTGCTATTTGCTGTGAGGTATAACGAGATGTGGGGCTAGTCTTTCACCCCCATTTCAGCATCACTTGGTATCAATTTTATACATTGGGATTCTGAATGTGATTTATTTCTATAAAGGGTTTTATATTTGAAACTTGTTCTTTTCCAACCTCTTCTTTTTACAGCCCAGAAAAGAAAGGTGACTTTTTGAGACTTACAGCTGTCTCATGACATAACACTGGTGTTCACACCTTCCCATCCCAGGTGTGGTGGCACTCCAGTTCTGTAGGTCAACAGGACTTGAAATAACAGGCTGGATTCTTTTCCCTTAGAGCAGCCCATTATTTTTCTTGATTTCTTTAGTACCATCTTTACCAAAACCCAAACTAGTGCCCAGATTTATAATATTCTATTTACACCGTATTCTAGAAAGTGGACTGGCCTAGGCTGTGGTGAACAAGGTGACCTGTGTTGTTGTGATATGTGTGGGTTTCAGCCAGCCCCCAATAACTTTTCATCCAATTGGAATGCCCGTCATGGATTAAGCCAGCAGTTTTCAACCGCACTCAGGTCCCAGTGCATCTGTGGAACACCATGAATTATTGACTTACTTAATTCCATCATACAAATGAGAAGCAACTTTACCAGCAGAAAAGCTAGCTGTATTATAAGCGCACAGTATAACATTGTAATTGTATACCCTGTGTTAGTTGTTGAGACTAGTCACACGTATTCTAGTTCTTCCAGACACATAATGAACATACACGTCTTCATTTTCTTTCATAGACTTGGCCAGATAACATGTTTTAATCAAAGAAATGTGAGTGGAAGCTATTTAAGTCAATGTATGATTCTCCTCGTTCCCCTCCCTGTGCTGTAGTCTTGTGGAAATCTACATTGAGATGGAGCCTCTGCTTGCCAGAGTCCTGGGGTTGCTGTGATGAATTGAGCTCCTCTCCAACCTACATCAAATGTGGTGTGAACAAAAAATACATCTTTCTTGTTTAAGCCATTCATATTTTGGAGTTTTGTTATCATAGCAAAACCTAGCCTATTCTAACTGACACATTTATAAAAAATAAACCAATAAGCCGTTAAATGGACAATTGCTGATTTGGTCATAACTTTTATGTTAGTTCTGGAGTTTATCTCTAACTTCGGAGATCTAGTACCAAATAGCCACATGATTTGAGAATTCATATTTGAAGAATATAGGACTGTATGAGGAAAATGATACTAAATAGACAATAACTATAGATGAGGTGATGAAAACTTACATTTATTAAAGTAGACCATAAAGATAGCACAAATGACAAAATCATGATATATGAAATTTAATGATATTAAATACCAAAATCAATTATCTTTAATTCATGTTAAATTAGTGTCAGTGGCATGTGAACCATTGATTTCCATTTATCATACTTGTTCAAGAGGACATCTTCAGGATTACTCTTCTTAACATTAAGATGTTTCTTTCTGAGTCTAGTCTTCTTTTTCAGACTCCACGCCTTTCTGATTTAATGATAGGAAGTGGTTGACATCCATCTCCCTTAGACCTGCCATGGTAACAGAGAACTAAAATAATTTGGATTTTGAGATTGAAATTATTTTGTACAATCCAGATTTAATTTCCCTCTCAAGCTCTCTGGTAGGTATATACTCCTCAGCTCTGCTCATGCTAATGTCATATCAGCTTTTATGTGGCTTTCAAGTAACTTGGTGCCAATTTTGGTTCCAATTTCACATAACCATATAACTCCAAATAAACAACCCAGCATCTAAGCCTAATTTCTTATCTGATAAAGAGAGATCCAATTGGCCAATTTGAGTCAGATATTTACTCTCTGTTCAATTAATTGTAGTTGGGAGAAAGTCACATGGTACATAGGGCTGCCTTTTCCTAGCTGTGAGGAATATGGAATCCCAAAGAGAAAGATAAAGTACACTAAGGGCTTCTTTAGCACAGAGAAACTTCTGTACTTAGCAGAAAATGTTCACGGTTATCAAAAAAACTTACGGAAGTAAATTACATATTCTAGAATCCCATGTGAGGATTGGAAGAGGTTATTGTTTCATTTTCTATTTGTTTGTTTTATTGACTGCTAGCATTACTAGTGAAAAGCAGCAGTGGATGTCAAAAATATAAGAAAAATTTACTGGATAACTTAAAACTCAGTTATCTACTGGTTTAATTTTTGTAGAAATTAGAAGTTTTTTAAAAAATTTATTTTAGTGGTCTAACACTTTAGATTGGCTTGAGAATATCATAGAAGCATTGAGTTATAATAAAAGCAAGAACACTATCTTCATAAGCCCCAAGTTGTCATTAATGCAGAAATAAAGTAGAGCTTCTCATCCTTTTCAGTCCATTAGAATCATTAGGGAAACTTAAAACAATGTAATACTCTCACATACTCACTAGAATAACTACATAACAAAATCGATGGTGCCAAGTTTGGGTGAAGATATGGAAATATTGAAACTCTCATACAGTTCAGGTGGAATAAATTGGTATGATTCCTTTAGACAATTGTTTCACAGTATCTACTAAAGCTGAACATAAGCCTACTCAATGACACAATTCCATTCTTAAGTATACACTAAAACAAAATGCATACATATGTTCACCAAAAGATACGTGTTAAAATGTACAGTATTTATAATATCCTCAAACTAGAAACTACCCAGATGTGATGTGTTGATGTGATAGATGCATCAACAGCACAATAGATCATAAACTGTGGTATATTCACACAACAAAATACTGGACTGCAGTGAGAATGAATAAACTAAAATCATAGCATAATTCTGAGTAAAAGCAATTGGACATAAAAAAGAACATTTTATATGTTTCAGTTACATAAAGTAATCTATGTGCTGGAAATCAGAGTAGTGATTATCTTTGGTAAGAATTTTAGATGCTGGAGATCTTCTGTTTCTTGGTCTGGGTTCATAGGTGTTTGTGACAATTCATTAACATGTACATTTATAGTTTATTCACTTGTCGGTATATATGTTATACTTTGATAAAAATCTTTAAAAAGATCAGTGATTCCTGGACCCGACTCCAGACAAATTAAAATTTACTCTCTGGGTGTGGAGCCCAAGTATAACACTATACAAAGCCCTCTAGATTTTTATTTACAGTCAGGGATGTGAACCTCTGGTCAGTGGAATGAACCTTGGCCTGAGAACTGGGGCACCTGGATTTAGATTCTGGCCTTGGGCAAATCACTGCTTTGGGCCTTCCTTACCAACTGATTTAGCAGGTGATTGTAAAGTTCCTTTTAACCCTATGCTCCTAGAGTATAGCATGGCTTTACCAATCCATTGGATTAGTTGATATAATAATAGGTCCTGAGGGGGATATGATAAACAGATTTGGTGTGGAGGTGTGTGCCAGAATTGTGCTCCAGCTGTTTACTAGCCCTACACAATAGTGTGTCTGTGGGTAGGAGGTGTCAGATGAGGGCATTGCAGAGGACAAGGGAAACTACCTTAGTGTCTTTCACAATTTTACCTGGAGGTGGAACTAAGTGGAAATTGATTTTCTTTTTTTCAGTTTGACGTCATCATCCCTTTGAAATAGGCTATGAATAAATCAGGAAATAAAATTTCAAAAAATACTATCAGTTGATGAAATCCTGTAGGTCATCTGGTTCAATAGTTTGCAACCATTTAAAAATAAGCTCTTCCTCATTTTTTTTTCAAATTAAATTTATGCAGAATCCAAATTTATACCCAAATAACAAAAATAAATAGCTTCCTCGGAAGCTATTTTTTTTTTGTGCACAATATTTCACTTTTTGAGAAGTTATATAAGAACAACTTATATAATTTCACTATGTAATTTTTTTAACTGGGCAATTAACATTCAAAGAAGAGACATGTCTTATCCTAAGTCACACATTAATTAATGACAGAGCCAGAGCAATCCTAGTCTCCTGACTCAGTAATTCTTCTGTTCATTCACCAAGCATCTGCTGAGCACATACAAGTGCCAAACACTGTGCCAGGGTTGAGAGATCCAGTGGTGAACAGGTCACAGTGAGTATGGGGTTACTGGACCTTCATCTTGGCCTTGTCACTGGGGTCTAAGCTGGGGCCCATCACCTTCATCTCTGATAATTTCATTGCATGGCCAGGCTCTGGCTCTCCACAGCCATCCTTGGGATGGCATCTATGGCACACGGCACAACAGGACTCTGAAGAGGTTCTCCGCTCTGAAGATGCTTTGAGAGTGGTTCAAGTCGAGCCTGGCTGCAGGAGGTGTTAATGTGTGGAGTGGCACCACTTCAGTTTGCCCATCACTGACAGTGTTGCGCAGGCTGGGAACCAATGCCAAGGAATGGCTGAGACTTGAAACGTTGGACATCAGCTAACCTTCATGGGAGTACTCACATGGATATGAGCAAATGGCTTGGTGGATCTGGCCACTGATTCCCTCCAAGCTGCTCATCTTTCTCTAGTTTAAATAATGAGATTTTGTGTAGGATTTTATTCTAATAAAGATTTCTATGAGTAAAAGTGTTTGACAATCACTACTCTACCCAAATCTTTTCTGATGACCAGTGAGAATCAGTCTTATTATAATTATTATTTTGTCTTCATGGAAAGCAATTTCACAACCTTTCTAGATAATCTGTGTTAGAAGAGTCTGCCTTATATTAAAATTAAATTCCTATGTGGCAGTTTAATTTGAAATATCTCTATAATCTTTTAAATGGAAAATGGGGACTAGCCAATTGCCAGGGTAGGCCCTGGTCATAGACAAAGCATATCTTCCATTGCATTGGCTTTCCTGCCCCTTCCTGCTGTCCCGACACTGCTCCTTGTCCTGGGATCCCACCTGATGCACCCTTTGTGGTCAAGGCCCCTTTCTCTCAGGCTCCTCCCTGTTCCTGCCATACTGAAACTTACCAGTCACCTGTTTTATTGCTGCAAGATGTTGCTGGGAGATATCCTCGTTTCTGGAAAACTGTAACCACATCATTAGGTTGGGATACAAATATGATCACATCTCAGTCTCTTTTTCACAGTTAGTTGCTCTGGCTCCTCTGCTTTTAGCATTAGAAAGTCGGATATCCTCATTTGAAGTGTATCTCATTCACAATTAGCCAAAAATCACAAGTGGCTGTCAATACCATTTCCAAATCTAGGCCGAGACAGAACTGGAATGTTCTATCATTTTAATAGTGTCACAGTTGGGTGCAGGGAACTCTGGGTGATCACAGAGGAGCAGCACTCTCAGACTCAAGGTCATAGTTCTCAATTCTCTCATGTGCTCAGCAGATGCTTCCAAAGCATGGTACTGGTCAGGGTGGCTGGAGTCCAAAGGACCCTGTGTCTTGTGTTTTCACCCTGTGATACGCCAACTGCCTTAACTTTGTATTAAACCCAGGACACGAGCCCAGGCCCCCTTTTCTTTGTGGCATTTGCTTCCTGGGGCTTTTGATGTTCTTTCCTTCTAAGGTGACCATAGTCAGGGCTACTTACTTTTTTACATGTTCCTCTGGGAAGAGGGGTGTGGTTGTGGCCCCTTCCCGCCCAGCAGGCCTCCTTTGCAAATTGCTTCTTATCCTCTGCTGGCCCCACTGCCTCAGGGTTCTACATACAAAGTGCAGGGAAGCGGGCAGCCTTGGCTAGAACACATGGAAAATTCCCTGTTTCTTTCTTTCCTAGACAAAAGGTCGCTCAAGTGATTTTTTTTCGTAAATATAAAAGTCTGCTTCAAGGTGACTTGCTGTCTCCACCTCTGGACACAGAAGGGGCTGGCATTGCATAATTCCACCTCACCAGCCACCCCTTTACAAATACGCATTAACTGAAGCAGAGACTACAGGCCAGCAGTGACTCAATATGTCACACCCTAGGGCATTCATGTCCTAGTTAAACAACTTGCTATTTCTTAAACATACTCAGAGCTTTCTTGTTTATAGTCCTGTGCTCTACCTTCTACATTCTCTCTCTTGTAGAAATGCTTTCTCTTCAGTCTTCACCTATAAATGCTGCCCAGCCATTCAGAAACCCCCTCTTCCACCCAGCCTTTCCTGGATTCTCTGTCTTCTTTGAGTGACCACCACCATTCGCTTCTCTCTCTCTCACTGCACTTTTGTAACCTCCCTGGTTTGTGAGTCAGTGACACAGCACAGTGCAGCTATTTGGTCTGAATCCTGACTCTGTGTTTTGCCTGTATGGTCTCAAAAAATGTACTTAATCTTCTCAAATCTTATCTGTTAAATGAGGATGATAATGGTTATTGCCTCATGAAGTTATTGTGACGCTTAAGTTGGATAAACCATACCTGGTACATAGAAAGTTAGCTATTCATTCAATAAATATTTATTGTGGGCCTGAGGATATCATGGTGAATAGACCGAGTCCTTGACTTCATGGAGCTTCCATTTTATTGGGGAAGAAACACAATTAACAAACAAATAAATAATAATAACAGTAGCTATCACGTATTAAGCATTTTCTATGTGCTAGTCACTGCTAGAAGTATTTTCATTATTCTCTTTTGCCCTCCAAAAACCTTCTGTGCTACATACAACAATTGTCTGTTGACAGATAGGAAACTGTAGCTCAGGGAGTTACTAATCTCAAAATCACACAGCTAAGAAATGGTGAAGCCAGTGGTGGAACCCTGACAATAGGACTTTAAAGCCTGCACTTAAGTGTTAGAAAAAAATAAAGCCAGGAATGAGGAAAGGCGTGAGGGGGACAAGGGAGCATGGGGGACAAAGGAGATTGGAAAAGAACTCTGAGAAAGTGACATGGAGCTGGAGAATGTCAGGACAAGCATAGGGATGAGCAAATACAGAGACTCCAAGGAAGGAATGAGCTAGACTTGCATGGACCAGCAAGAAGACCGGTCCAGTCTGACCTAGTGAATGAGAGGAGGAGGATGCAAGATGAGACTGAGAACCTGTTTATTTTAACTGTTTTAAATGCTATTAGTTTCCAGCCATTATAAATATAGGTCTTGTGTCTCCCATTAGCCAAAGAGGCAGGAACCGTGTTGTTCATATTGGTATGTGATCACAGGGCCCCGCTCTAGACCTTATTAAGTAGTAGGCATTTAATATTTTTTGTTATTGTTGAATTAGAGTTTCAGTCTAATTGAAAAAATCACAAGCTCTGCCAAAAAAGATTGCTGGCTTTGCATCCTGACCTGGCAGCTTACTAGGATCTGTGGGCAGCTCTCACTCTCTCTCTCTCTCTCTCTCTCTCTCTCTCTCTCTCTCTCTCTCTCTCTCTCTTCCCTTATTTGTCAAATGCAGAGAGATCAGGTTTCCTTTACAGAATTTTGTTTTTCAGGATTAAGAGAGATAATGTGTACAAAACAGCTAGTGCATAGTAGATATTCAATAATCATTATTTCTTAACCTTTTTCTTTCTCCTAATACTCTGATCTCTTACCCTTAAAACAATCCATCAATCACCTTACCCTTCCAAGAAATTTTTTTTTTAATTCTCTGAATGCCTTAGAAAGCTGGCCTATCCCCTACCCTAAATGATATCTTTGGGTAATTTGGATGATAACATTACCTGGGACACCCTCAGATGGGAGGCTACTCCTTTCACTGTCAGTCGCTTCAGCACCCAAGGTATTGAGGCCTTTTCCTTCTCTTGCTTGTGACCTAAGACTTAAGACTTGACCCCTTATTCCTCTTTCTCCCTTAAACTTGTTTTGTGGTGAATTATCTGGGATATCTTCCAGAACTAAATTTGACTCCTCTGTGAGAAATTTCAGGGCATATGTAAAATATAGGCAGGCAATTTACAGGAACACTCCAGTGTCTCAGAGACCAGCTTGGCCTGGCTGTATGCATTCCACTCACGCCCAATCTGGCTAGTGCATTTGCTCAGTACCAGCTCTTGGTGAAACTAGTCCTTTCTGTCTGGACATTGATTCTCACTCTTCTGCAGTTACTAGGATCCTTCTCATGGATTCTACACCCACTGGGAAACCTGTAAGGTTTCCTCCACCTGGGCCCCAGAGCCTGAGGAAATTTTTTATCGATGTCTAGCATCTCACTAATTTTCAACAGCTCCTCTTTTTGTAGATAGATATCCACTTACTCTCAGAACATTTTTTTATTTTATTTCCCTTTTACTCAAAGAGAAATTTATATTTACAAAACAACTCTCTATATATTAGGATTATTGTTAAATTCAACAAAAACAGGGAAGGTTCAAAGGTTGATTGCATCTGACTACTTACCAGGCCATATGGTAATTGCTATATAAACATTTGTGGAGCTGAATTAGGTTTTTAATGAATACACAGGATATATTCTGTTCAGAAATTCAACTCAGTCCTGAGTGTGTAGGTCTCACAAATAGGATGGTAGGAGATCCTTTTTCACAGTCCTTTCTAATGGAGCAGGAGCTGATAGGCTAGGGGCAGAAAGAGGTAATGATCAAGGGAAGGCAGAAGCTGGGCTGCAATTTGATAGAAACTGCAACTTTACCCATCATCCACCAGATTAATTGTGGTAGAATGAGCAGGACTTCTGACATTACATCTGTGGGTGAAGGGCTTTGGCAACTATCAAACTGACCAACACAAGCCAATAGAAAATCCAACTGCTTGGTAGGTTCTGGAGGTAGATACTGTGGCCCACTTAATTTTATATCCCCAGTGCCTGGGCCTGGTACATAGTTAGTGCTCAATAAATGAATAAATCAAGATAAGGATTATATATAAACATGATAGGAATTTGAGAAGAGTGACATTGTTTTAGACTTTCTTAGGATCTTAAGGATGAGACATGAGATGGTTGTGTAATATGTTACTAAGTAGGGAACAATCTAAAAAAACAACTTAGAGCGGGAAGCTGCCAGCATGCTTCTGAGAAATAGACACAGCTGGTCACCTTAATTCACGAAGAGTCACTCAAAGGGTATCTTTTAGTTAAGCAAATATAAGCAGACACCTATTGGCCTGGGAGAAATGTGTATCAGGGACTTGTTTTCTTTTGTGGCTTAATGATAGTTGCTTCTCCCCTTGGTTTGCAGCACTCTAAAAAGGTTGGGTCAATTCACATTCTAGGCCCAAGATGCTTCTTCAGGTGGGAAAGGACAGGAGCATAACTTCCTTTTGTAGAGTTTGGACTGGAGGGGGATCTGATGGAGGTGACCTGGGGTGGCCACGACCTTTGACTGACTGACAGAAAATCATTCTAAGGTCTCCAAAAGGGGACTTACTGTGAGAGAAAGGGGAGTCTGATTCTATGACTTGGGCTGAAGAAAGGCCATGAAGATGGCTCTGGAAGCCATTAGAATCAAGCTCTGGTGACATGGATCAGCAGGTAAGTGTGATTATAGGAATTATAACCTGCAATAAAGGGCAGGGGGATAACTCCAGGGCAGACAAATATTTTAAAATGGTGTAGGGCAATTCTTCAATTGTGTAGGCAAAAAGGAATGGCAATAGTGAACAAATTAGGTTTTCTATTTGTTTCACTTGTACTTACACAGCCCTGGGAATTCTTGTACAAATTATAGGGGAAGGTAGAGGGGAATATGACCCTAATAAGAACATATAAGGGGTTAATTGAAAAAAAAAAAAAAAAGAGTGACCATGTTTGTACTCCAGGCTAATGAAGTAGGTCATGCAAGTTAAAGGTTGAGAAGTAAAGGAAGTTTGTCAGGTGGGAGGGACCAAACAGACAAAGGTGTGGAGGGTGTGGAGATGGAAATAAGTCTGCTCTGTGGTTTGTGATGTGATGAGAAATCTTGTCCTCACAGTGAGAAGGGTCAAGTTGTCTAGTGGCCATATATGAGCCAGTGTGGATAAGTGAAATTGAATTATGAATGGGTTACTACAGTGGCAGGGCAGAAGTATGCACATTATTCCCAGGAGGCCATGACTTTTGGAGTAGGTAAGCCCAAGAAGTCATGCTAATGGTACCCTGAGGGATGAGTAGGAGGGACAGAATCCTGGAGCAAGAAGGCCATCCTTGGGGCTTTGGTTATCTGATGTCTTGAATTACAGAAATGCTATTACATGGTGGGAAGTAATCTTACGGTGTCATGCAGAGCTCCGAATTCAGAAGTAGAAGACCCAGATTCCAAATTCTGGCACTTCCCATTTATGTATTGTTGCAACTCACTTCACTTTGTTGGAATTCAGGTATGAAGTATGAAGATCGTTCAGCCATTTATTCACCAAACAGTTGTTGAGCACTAGTCAAATACCACATATTGTGCTAAATCTTAAAGAGGAAAAACACAGAGCTCCTGTCTTTGAAGAACTGATGGTTTAGTTGGAGAGACAGATGTGTAAGCAAATAACTCATTACTGTGTGGAGTGTACTTTTACTGAGGGATACACAAAGTATGGTGGGATTCCAGAACAACCCCTAACATTTATTGAGCACTTACCATGGGGCCAGGCACTATTCATAGCTCTTGCAGGTATTGGTTTATTTAATTCTCATAATAACCCTGTGAGGTAGGTATTTGTAGGATCCTCATTTTCCAAAAAGAAAAGAGGTTAAGTAACATGCCCAAGTTTCCACTGCTAGTAATTGGCAGAGCCAGGACCCAGTCTAATTGCTCTTAATCAGATTGAGGGTGGATTGTAAGGAAGGAGGTTGATGTTAATTGAAGGATTCAGAGGGATGTGAAGTTTGAACCATCCTTGAAAGCTAAGTAGAAGTTTGATAGATGAGAAAGGGGCAACCATATAGATATAGATATATCACATTGCTCAACTCTTCTTATTCTGGAATGAATTATTTAAAATAACCAACTGAGTGAATCTCTGCTCAGTGGGTCACTGACTAACATTTAAGCTTTACTCAAGCTCTGACTACATTTCTTTTT